>QEOT01005492.1:55025-68196 GCA_003123785.1 Pterocarya stenoptera
AAATCAACGTAATTAAGGGCAACATTTGGAGTGCCAGTATCTTTATAGTTTGTTTTTGGCTCCGAACTAGTTATAAGGAGCAACAGTGGTAATTTATGGTGCCCTGAATTATTTTGCAGTGTGTTAGTTTTGGCCCTTAAATTAGCTCTTTGTGGAAGCATTTCACACGGGCATCCAACTCTGATTTGGCTGACTCGGTTACATGAATTTTACACGCACCCGATGCATTGAAAAGCTTTTAAATAATAAAAAAAAAAAAATTGATGCAGTGTGCAAATCAGGATTCGACGTCCCAAAGGTTGAACAACATAGAAAAACTAAGAAAAGATCCACACAGCAAGACTTCCAAGAACCACGTCAATTCTTGGGGTCACATAACTAACTTCAAACTTCTACTTTTTATTTTCTATGGTTGATTTATTTTGGTTTCTGAACTTCTCCATTAATTTGTTCCCCCCTAAATGAAAAATAAATTATCTTTGAATACCCACAAAGGGCAATCTCAGCCTTGGCTATTTTAAGTCTTATTTGGATAGTGAAATAAGATGAGATGATATGTGAATAATAATAAAATTGCTTGAATTGAGATATTTTACTATATTTTGAAAAATGAGAAAAAAAAATTTTAATAAAAATATTATAAAATTAAAATACTTGTAGCCAAACACCTCGACTTTGATTTTAACTATTTGGAATATAGGACTAATAATATAAACAATCCAACAAATGAAAGAGAATAATTCATTCCTTAGTTGCAACCAAAGCAAGCTTCACAATCTGGGGATACAAGCCATTTGAGGCCCACACCATATATATATGCAACACAGCACAATCTCTGAGTCAAATCTAGCATATTGTGTGCATCCCATTTTTCACATAACTTTGAGCTTTTCTTCCCACCTCACATCATAAAGCCATGAAAAAAAAAAAATCTGGAAAGCAAAGGAGTCTATCAATGCTTATTCAATAATGTCTGGTTTGATAGATGACAGACTGAGCGCTGCGGCGAGCCCTATCCCACTCATACCACAACTTTTATTTGCAGGAATCTCTTCGCTAAAAGTCCCATCCATCCATCCTTTCATGAAGAAAATTACTTTAATTATAAAAAATTATATAAAATAATTTAATGTAATATATCATATTATAAAATTATTTTTATTATAAAATAGATCTAACGAATACTATACAATTACGTTAATTTATAAATTTATTTTATATTTTGTATATGTAGAAGTTCTGTAAATGAATGAAACATGTCATTGATTTTGTATCAATTATAGGAGCATTTTATACTTTCTATCCGTGAATTATCATCTCTTATTTCTTTTTTGCTTCCTAATTATTAAGTTTTAATTTGCATGATAAATGATCTATAGTTTCAATCTTTACCTCAGTCAAAATCTGTTTCATAAGATGAAAAATTTGTCGCCCCATAACACAATCGATCTTAACGGTTAGATCTAGATCGATAGAGCAAAATTAAAAGAGATATATATATATATATATATATAGTTTCGTAAAGGGGAAGTATTATCCTCCATGAATACAACGATCGAGTGAAGGTGCTCTATTTGTCAGATCATATAGAAAGATGGATAAGACTAAAAATGTATGGTTTGGGAGAAGAGCTGCATCGATCATTTTGTTCTTGCAATTAGGACTCATGCACATGAGCAAGATCGTGTTTTGTATTTAAGCAAAAGAATGGCATATCTTTTGATTTTCAAAGCTACAAGAATATGACGTTACTTTTGGATAGAAGTCCATGTTCAATGTCTCTATCACATCGGCTACTACAATTCTCAAAGCTTCATCATTCACGCCCGTCCAAAGTGCTGCATGCGCGCACAAAATTAAAAAAATCAAAAAATTAGTACTTTTAAGGAGTTGGGCTCAGTTACCATCTCGATACAATCTCACACCACCATTTCTACTTGGAATAAAACTAGTTTGTCCATGATATCTTTTTTTAATTCTTGATCTTTCTTTTTTAGTAATTAAAAAAATAATTTTAAATATATTGATGTATTTTTTTTAAATGTATTTAAATATGCAAAAAAAATGTGAAAAGTAAAATGAAAAAAAAAAAATTTTATACTGGACGGTAAGTCCAGCAGTAACTTTGGGGCGGCAGACTAGCCGCACCCTTCTACTTATATATAATAGACTGGTGCTAGAGCTACTGCTCACTAGAGCTACTGCTGGATCTAGTATATATTTTTTTATGTGTATTTTTTAAATTATTTTTTTATATAAATATTTTTAATAATTTTAAAAAAATAAAAAAAAATCATAATATCATTAAAAATACTTCTTTAATCACGAAGTAAAAAAAAATTATTAAAAAGTACTTCCTTAATCACGAGATATGTGTGAACAAAAATACCCTTATTTAGTTTAAAACTATATGATCTAAATCAAAAGAATAATGAAATCGATGCATTTATTTTACAATTCATTTTTAATTCAAAATGTGATAGTGTCACTTTATACAGAATATTAATTAAAAATTCTATTATAAAGCAGTGTGTAATAATAAAATACTTATATGACATAATTAGATTTATAAAATAAATTTTAAATTTTATAAATCAAATCTTAATATTTAAGTAATGTAAATGACGTATTTGTACACCGATTTAATAATAGAATAACTATTATTCAAATCATCAAAATATTCTACACCGTACACTTAGGCTGGGTTGGAAGCCAAAAGATTATGATTAGGGAGAAGGTGTAAGGATTTATTAATTAATATGAAAAAGCATATGGAAACCAAGTATTTAATTTCCTTCAAAAAATATGTATTGATAAAATTTATAATCAGTGTCCACTTCCTCGATTAATTCTCCTTCTCTTTGAATTTTACAAGAAAATGAAGAGATCGAGGAGGAAGATCCACAATATTTACAAGGAATTCTTGATCATCTCATGAACGGTGTAAATTAAATAAGTGAGTCCGTACGAAACTAGCCTCGTACGATTCACCCACGTGTACGGTGGATACCGACCCCTCCAACCCTCACCTGCATTATAAATAGCAGCTCAGCTCTTCGCTTAAAAACTCGTCCTAGAGTACTACTGTGAGTTCAATTCCCAGTGAATTAATCTTTTTCCAAATCCCAAGTCCTCACTACTCAACTAAGAAAATGTCTTGCTGTGGAGGAAACTGTGGTTGCGGCTCTGACTGCAAGTGCGGGGGCAGCTGCAATGGGTATGATCTCCTGATCTATACTAGCTACTTAATTTACTAAAGCATGCTGATCTTCATGTTGACGGAAGCCATTATATATCTCAGTTCCTTTCTCATTAATTTGTTGCGATTCTTTTAGCATGATATATATATAAATAGGAGTTTGATTAATTCTTTCGTCCTCCTTCCACGTTTCTTGAATAAAGTTTCTTGCTTGCTGCTCATCTACTTTTCCCTATGCTTTGCGCAGATGCGGCATGTACCCTGACCTGGGTTACTCGGAGAAGACCACCACTGAGACCATCATTTCTGGGGTTGCACCAGTGAAGACGATGTGCGTATATATATAGTATTCATATTATAATATATATATATAATAAGATTTTAATTAATTACTTACTTGGTTGCGCGCGTATTGCAGTTTCTATGAGGGGTCTGAGACGAGCTTTGGAGCAGAGAACGGCTGCAAGTGTGGATCAAACTGCACCTGCGACCCATGCAGCTGCAAGTGATCATCATCATCAGAAAAGCCGAGCAAATTAGTGATCCCAAACAAAGCATGCATTAATTAATTTGCGGGCTGTTGATAATTATAAATAAAAGAAGGAAAGAACGACCAATATGCATGGAATGTAAGGACGTTGGGTCTATATATATAATATCGTTGTAATAAATAAAACAGCTACTTTAATTTGCTCGAGTTCAGTTGGTTTCCTACAAAATATGGAATATATATTGTTAAATTTTGCTTTGTTATGGATATTGGAGTTCAATATATATACGAAGTCCCTTAACTAACTATGAGTACTTTTTAGTTTATCCTCTGATCATCTATCTGCAGTTGACTATGGCGAAGTCAACGATCGACCGACAGTTTCATGTTGGTTAACACAACCTTAGATAGGAAAGCAGCCCCAGAAACATCACAGAAAACTAGAGAGAACCCATTCATGTTAAAAGGAAAACCATTCAAATATTGATCAAACTTACTGATAAAGGTCGGTTTAAAACAGAACAAGAATCTCTACTCTGGGCTCTCCTCTCCAAACTGGTGGAGTTAATCTAGCATTTATTACACCTATTAGTTATTCTTTTTATTTGTTTTATTCAAATTTTATTGGAAGCGAAACTGAAGTAATTCTTTTTACTTTCTGGTAAAGATCATATATTATATGAGTGATACACATAACACATTACACAATATAATTTATAATAATGTTATAAAATGATGTTACTTTTATAAAGTGTTTTATAAAAATATCCTTCATTTAAAACATAGTTGTGTAAAGTGTTGTAAAAAATATTGTGTAAATCATTTTTAATATTATATATACCATTCTTACATTTGTCAGAGTAAGTCGTAAAAACAAACATGTATAAAAAATTTAAATTCAAACTTAAAATGGAAAAATTAACAAAAAATAAAAATGGAAACGGATATAAATAATTGAAATGTTTTTTTGAAGAAAACTTCCCACCAAAAAAGGAGTACAAATTTTATCTAGACAATCCCATTTTGAGGGTGGCTCAACCCATTTCGAAGCCGGTGGCAGACCTTTGAGATGGTCAGATGGATCCCAACCCATTAGGAAGTGAGCCACTTTTGAGGTCCACTCTAAAAGAGAGATTTTATAATTTCTTTGATTATCATTTTTTTTAGTTAGTTTTAGGTAAATTGAAGGCTCGACTGTCTAACACCTTGTAATCACTAATTTTTTTTTTTTGGTAATCAAGCATATCATATAAAGTAATTTTAGCAGTACAATAGATTCCACTTATATTACAAGATATTAGGAGGGTTTTTTCCACTATGGAAGCTCAAAATACTAGGAGGGATAAAACTAAAAGGGATATTTTCAAGGGCCTGCGTTGAAATTGCCTATTGCGTCAAGTTGTGCGCTCATCGATTCTCAGATCGATGAATTTTAACAACTTTCCATACATCAAAGTTGCTAAGGTTCTGCTTGATATCACTAATAATTGGATGCATTTTCCAATCCATTGATTGATTTGGTTTGTTGATGGACTGTACTACCATATTAGAGTCTCCTGCTACTATTATTTTCTTTTATGTTCTTGAATCTCATTGTTGCTGCCTCCTGTATGATCATTTTTGCTGCATAGGCTTCTCCCACATTCGGATTAGTGCTATGGATGTAATCTGTCTTAGCCAGAATGGTAGAACCTGAATCTGATCTAGCAAGAGCAGTAAGGGTCAGTGTAACTCTTTAGATACCAAAAACTTTTATGCTCAGTGTAACTCTTTGACAGGATATTGAGAAAATCTGTTGGTGAAGGCTTTTCAAGATTATGGATGACTTTTCCTAGTAAACCAAAGTTTTTCCATTACGAGTGTTGCAAAGATTTGGAAAGAATGATTTTCACTTGAAGGTAGACGAAGACTCAAAAAGGGGTCTATTATGATTTGGATCCAATTTAGTATTGAAAGATCAGATAATGAGAAGATATCCAAAGGCCAGGGGGAATTTCTCCATAAAATCCTAGAATACATGCATTTTAAAAAGAGATGGCTGAGATTTTCTTCCTTTAGATCACACAAAGGACAGTGGGTTTGCTCATCTTCCAAGTTGATTATTCTCTTTAGGTTGGACCTAGTTGGGAGAATATTATAAACAACCTTCCAAAGGAAAATTTTTAGTCTATCTTGAATTTTAATCTTCCAAAGTTTCTTCCAGTTGACATCATCAATTTGAATTTGTGCTTGGTTGGAAATGAGAGCTGAATAGGCAGATTTCACAGAAAAGATATTTGAGGTATGATGATTCCAAACAATTTTATCCTCAGTGTTATGAAATCTAAAGTTTGATAAAGGAATTTTTTCAATCTCTTTTACCGTCTCAGAGTTGAACATAGCTTGTAGGAGGAGGGTATTCCATCTTCAAGGTTCCTCAAGGGTGAGCTCTGAGACAGTGGTGTTTGGATCTTCATGAATGTTATTATTATAATTAGCAACAGGTTTGAAATGTGGAAGAGTGGGAATCCAGGAATCAATTCAAACTTTAGCTTTCACACCATTGTTGATTTGAAAACAATAACTAGACTTAAGAAAATCTCTTTGCCTTAGCAAACATTTCCAATTCCAAGAGTCAGAAGACTTAGGGGTTACCTCAAGGAAAGTAGAATTTCTCAGGTATTTTTCAGCTAGTATTTGTTTCTAAATACTGTTGGAATCTTTGATAAATCCCCATGCCAGTTGTGAAACCAGGGCTCTATTAAAAAGAGATGTTTGTTTCAACCCAAGGTCTCTCATTGATTTTGGGGTGCATATCTTTTTCCAGAGTTTTGGTGTGTATTTATGAGAATTTTGATTATTAATACCCCACCAGAATCTTCGAAACATTGAGTCTAGGTTATTAGAAACAGAAATGGGGATCATAATTGAGGCCATCACATAAGTGGGAATTGCACTTGCAACTGCTTGAATGTGTGTTGTTTTTGCAGCTTGAGAGAGAAACTTTGATTTCCAACCTTAGAGTTTGGTTTGAATTTTTTCTTGGATTTCATTAAGGAACATTTTTTTATTTGATCCAATAAACAAAGGAAGGCCAAGGTATTTGATATTAGGGGGTGAGGCTTTCATTTTAAAGATCTCTTTCATCTCTTGTCTTGAACTTGTGTGGGTATTACTGCTGATATGAATGGAGGATTTTTCCATATTTACTCTCTAACTCGACCATGAATTGTAAGTCTCCATGCAATTCGCAAAGGCCATTGTTGTTTGAGTTGTGGTTGTTCCAAAGAGAATGATGTCATCAGCAAAAAGCAGATGGGTTAATGATGGACATCTACTAGATAGCTTAATCCCTTTTATGTGACTCTGCATTTCTTCCCTATGGATTAGTCTAGACAACACCTCACTACCCAAAATGAACAGGAAGGGAGATAAAGGATCTCTTTGTCTCAAACCTCTTGTGGATTTAAAAAAACATTTTGGTGAACCATTAATGATGATTGAGTACGAGACTGTGGTTAAATACTCTTTAATCCAATTAATTCAAGTTTGGTTGAACCCAAGATTTCAAAAAATGCTTAGAATAAAGGACCACTCCATATAATCAAAAGTTTTTTCTATGTCAATTTTAATAGTCATTTGTCCTTTTTGCCCTTTCTTCTTCTTAAGATGACGAAAAATCTCCTGAGCTAAGATGATAATTTTTTGTATAAGTCTTTCAAGGACAAAAGTTGTTTGGTATGAAGAGATGATTTTTGAAAGGATAAGCTTAAGTCTGTTTGCAAGAATTTTAGCAATAATCTTATAACAGACATTCGACAAACTAATTGGACGATAATGAGAAACTTCATTAGAATTTTCTTTTTTTGGCACCAGAGCAATATTGGTATGATTGAACTCTTTTAAAAGTTTTCCAATAATGAAAAAGCTTTTTATTGTCACAATAAGATCAAGCTTAATGACCTCCCAATAAGTCTTGTAAAACAAGCCCATAAACCCATCTAGTCCGGAGCTTTTGTTGGGTGGATTTGTTTAACAATTGCCCATATTTCTTCATATGTTGGAATTTTACACAAGTTAAACTTTTCCTCCTCTAAAATTTTATTGGGGAAAAAGTATTCCAGTTCATCAGAAACAGTTGGATTTGTGGATTTTAAAATTTTATGGAAATGTTCTTGGAATTTCTAATTTATTTTTTAAGAATCAATGGTCCATTGACCAGGGCCAGTTTTCAAGCATTCTATTTTGTTTCTCCTTTGTGTAATTATTGTGGAAGCATGAAAAACTTTAGTGTTGAGGTTAGTTGTTGTCAATCAAGTAATTCTTGATTTTTGTCTCCACAAAACTTCCTCTCTTTTCAGGAGAGAATTCAAATGTTCTTTCATATTAGTTTCTAGATTCGGAGGGACATCATGTGGAGACTGGGATTGGACTAAGTTGAGAGTTTTGTTTAGTTTATTGATCTATGTTTGTATGTGACCAAACCAATCATTATTCCAAAGTTTTAAAGTAAGTTTTGTGGCTTTAAGCTTTCTTGAGAGGATGTAGGCTGGGGTTCCATCAACATTGAGATTCCATGCTTTTTTTATGATGTCAAAGCTGGTTGGATCTTGAATACAAACTCCTCAAATTTAAAAGATTTCGGAAGAGTATTTGGATTTGAGGTTTTTAACAAAATCGAGGAGTGATCAAAAGATGTTCTAGTGAGGTTTGTAATGTTTGCTTCTGGGAAAAAAGAATTACAGCTAACATTTGCCACTCCCGTATCTAATCTCTCTCGGACATTGTTTGGGCCTTACCTATTATTAGTCCAAGTGTAAGTAGGCCCAGAATATCCTAAATCTAAAAGACTAAACTTTTCCATATAGAAGTGCAGACCCTTAGGGACAGAGGAAGAAGCCACTAGTTGACCACCTAATTTTTCAAATTGAGATAGCACTGAATTAAAGTCTCCTATAGAGAGCACTGGCCCCGGGAACGACTCAGTTATATCTTCTAACAAATCTCAATTTTTTTTTCTTGCAGTAAGAGGCTGGACAGTAAATAAAATTGAGTAACCATGGCATGTGCAAAAGGTCCGAATAAACTAACATAGATATTATATTAGGAGAGATATTCACACATTCAACATCAAACCCAAGGTAGTAGAGAAGCAAAAGACCACCCCATTTCCATGTAAGGGGTCATTTACAAACTTAGCAAAACTTAGAGTATTTACAATATTAGAAATATCAGTAACATTAAGGAGAGTTTCAGAAAGAAAGATAACATCTGGGTTGTGAACCCTGATATTGGCCTTTAGGGATCTAATTGCACGGGGTCGGCCTATACTTGTACAATTCCAAAAAATAAGCTTCATGGATTCTCTGGAGGCAGTGAAGACCCTGCCTTGTCAGCCATTGGATTTGTGGGGAAAAGGTCCATTATCTGAGATTGAGTTTCATTACCAACTTTGCTCTCCTTTGTTTTGATGTATGGCGAGAATCTTGAAGTCCTAGCAGTTTTGTTTGCTCCTTTGTTTGCTTTTTTTTCTTCATGCTTGCTCTGGTTCGGTTCTGGTATCCTTTGCAAATGAACTTCTCTATGAAGACTTTGTTCTTTTACCTTCGGACTTTCCACTTCATCAACTTGAATTATAAAACTCAAGAAGCATCTCTTCGATTGTTGATTTCCCACACTACTCTCCAGTGCTAAATTCTTTCTCTTTTTTTCTCAGTAGTGGCTAGGGCTGGGGTATCTATTTTTTCAAAAGAGGAAGGGTGGTTTATTTCATTAGGGTTTTGCATTTTTTTTGTTGTCTTTTGGAAGGGCTAGGCCAATTTGTAGGATTCGTTGTTCTTGGATTGAGGTTTGAATTGGGCTTAGCTTAAATATATTGAAAGCTATACCAGCTTTTCCAAATGGGCTCACCAACAAGGTTAAGTTGTGGTTGCGCTGAGTTGTTTCTATTGGCCCATTTTGCTTTTTGAACTGGGAGATGATTTTCTTGAAAACTGATGAGTCAGACTCTGGGACTAAAAAGCGGGGTGGGTTAGGGACAGAACCAAAGAGATTTACGTGGTGTTCATTAATATTTGTGTTTATCTTGGCTGCCGAAGAGGGGGACAACTGACAAGTTGGCATTAAATTTCTTTGAATATTGGACTAAAGCGCCGACGGTGATACACTTCCAACATTAAATGTCTGCATGAGATTTGTCTGGTTGTTTTGATGATTGCCACATGTTGATTTATCAATGCATGGATCGATTTGCTTACTGCTTGTAGACGAAGGTTTGAGGAGATGATGAACAATGATTGGCCTTGAGTCTGAGTCAAACCTCTCTTTCAATTTTCTTCAAGTTTTCTCCATAAGCTTTCCTTTGCCTTTATCTATTTTCCCTTCAAAAGAAACTTTCTATTTCCCAGACCTAATAATATTGAAGGTGGCAGACACTTGTTCATTAGGTTCTCTTGTTTGAATCAGAGGTAAACTGGGTGGCCTTTCTTGTAACACCAAGTTTGGTGCTGTTGGATGCATTAGCACTAGCTATTCTTGTGCTCCTTCCCAATCCTGTTGAATCTTCTAGACTTTTGTGAGCCAACCCTCATCCACTGCCCAAAGATTGGTTCAACTGCATTACCAAGGAATATCGAAGAGCCTTTCATATTTAAAGATAATTTTCGCTTGAAGTTTATTCATTCTTGGCAGCAAAAAACCATCAAACAATGGATTTGTAGTATCTATTTCCACTCTGATGCGTAAATATTTCCTTGCACTCATTCTAAACATTACACTTTGATCAACTTGTAACAGATTGCCCATGACTTTCCTTATCTTTCTTGCGTTGTTATCAGTCATCATTTCTAATGGGAGACCATGTATTTGCACCCAGAAAGCTGAGTGTATAAGCTTGATCTCTTGAAGACTTTGCCCTGGTAGCCATTGCTTGAGGATCATGTGATAACCCTTGAAATTCCATGGCCTTTGCTGAAAAATCTTGTCTTTATCTTGTTCTGAAGGGAAAATGAACAGATACATATTTATCCCGAGATTTTCAATGATAAGCCTAGAGATGAAGTTCCAAACCGCCATAATGATGGAGTGGATGGTGTGTTTATTTTTTGGCTAAAACTAGCTTGCCGATGAGTACATGGTTGGAGATTCTTTCTGATTCCTCTTGCTCAAGTTCTAAAATTATGTCTTCCCATGTGCGGGCTTGGGTCTGGATGACTAACATGTCAATTTCTTCTTGGCTTTTTTCCATTAAGGATGGGATTCAATCAAAAATTTATTCGCTGTAAAGAGAAAGTCTAGTAAAGGTGGGCAAGGTTTGGTAGAAAGGTTGATGGTTGTAAAGGAAATCTTCAGATTTGATTTGAGTAAGAGTTAGGTGAAATCTTTAATGGCTGGAGGTCTATTGAGAGTGGGAGAAAGGAACTTATCTAGAGAGAGAGCGGAAACTTTTACTCCAGCTCACTATTAAGTTTCCTTGTAATCACTGATTTGGTAATAAAAAAAATCTTTAAAAAAATACCTCCTTATTTTTTTCTATTCATTTTCTTTCTAAATGTATATTATAAAATCATCAAAGATCTACATAGCAATGATTAGATAGTTAAGGCTCGATTCAAATATAAGAAATATTTTATCTCATCTCATTGTTACAATTTTTTTAAATTTTTACATAAAATTTAATAAATAATTTAATTTTTTCAAATCTTAAAATGATAATAATATTAAAAATTAATATTTTTAACAATATTTTATTTAACTTTAATTTCAACTCACTATTCAAACAAAACGGCACCTAAATATAATATAATATTAGTATAACATATTATTAAATAAAATATAATTTTAATAGTAAATTAAAATAAAATAAATTAAAATAAAAATTAAAAATTAAATAAAATATTATTAAAATATTATTTTTTAATATTATTATCATTTTAAAATTTAAAAAAATAAATTATTTATTATATTTTATGATAAAATTTTAAAAAAATATATAATATTAAAAAGAGATAAATCGCTTTTTATATCCAAACAAGATAAGAAATATACATTAGTCGACTGGGTTCAAGTTGTGTATTCTTAAGATTCATTTGGATATTAAAAATATCCTAAAATATTTATAAATAATAATAAAATAATTTAAGAATATTTAAAAATAATTATGTGCCCATTTATTTATCCAACTTTAAATAGTATTGGCCTTGACGAGCCTAGAGAAAATTATTCACATTGATTTGGATTGATTGGCAGGAGTGCAAGGGTATGCATCTCAGCCGACGTATATCTATTCTATTATTAAAAACGGCTATCGGGCCGATAGATGGAGCCGCTTTAAACTTTGTCCATCCATGTAGTTTTCCCATGTATATTATCAAATTACTTTTTTATCCCTCTATTTTCTTCTTTAAAATCCGTTTATGCGAGATCTTTTTGGTCCACTTTTTTATTTTTTGTAAAATCGTCTGTACATCTGTCAGTTCTGTCTATCTGTCAGTATAATTATTACGAATTGGGAAGAACTCATCATAAAAGCAATCGTTCGGTTTAGAAAATAAATTAAAAGAAGGCCATGCTCGAGATACACAACTGCTCCTCTGGATTCCTGGAATGAAAGAAGAAGAGTGATTTAAAGAGTAAATAGTATATTTAATGTTGAACAGTAAAAAAATATATATAAGAACAAAAAAATAAAAAGCCATTCATATTTCCAGCAGTTCATGCATTCCTCATCAATTGCCATTATGTCAATCCGACGATAGGTAATCCCAACGAACACGTCGTTTGGAGAACAGAGGACGCTGCACATTGCACATTAAAGGATCTAGTGGGTTCGCCCATTCCGAGAAAGCTTTTCCGAAATTGAAATTGATTTGTATCTAGTGTTATACATATTGTTATTCACTACAGGTGATTTTCTGGGAAAAAAAGATTCTTCTTAATTTTATTTGTCATCTCTTCTTTCCAATTTATTTGTTTGATCATCTGCGCGTATATGGTTTTAAATTTAGTATTTTTTGCCCTATTTTTTTTTTTGTTACTGTAATGCTTATTATTTTCTGTGGATTATTTTTATTGATTTATTTTCAGGTCTTGGCGGTTAAAGACTTTCAGTACTTGACATTTTTGTTTCATCTTTGCAACTTTATGGTAATATTGATTTTAAAAGTCTTTTTTATATAAATTATTTTCTGGATTATTTTATATTTGTTGTTATTTATATATTTCAAAACTAAAAAATTTCAATTGTTTGTTACAGTCTTTTATGGCTTCCTCTATTTATTTATTTTTTTTTTTTGTGAATGGATATTAACTACTGTAGGTTTTTTTTGGTCGTTCGTTTTCAGGTGTTTTGGTTGAGGAGTCTGGACATTTCTGGTTATAATCTTTGTAAGTGTACGTTGTTATTTATTTTATATTTTCATTTGTTATATAATTCTTTCCCTATTTTAAGGAATTGTGAATGTTTTGGAGAAGTTTGGCAGAACTGTTTTTTTTTTTTTTTTTTT
>QEOT01005492.1:71085-82788 GCA_003123785.1 Pterocarya stenoptera
TTTAAAATAAATCTTGTGTATTATATACTATAAATTACTCATAATTTATTTTAATGACATATTTTGTGACGAAAACATTTCTGTTTTATATATGCAATCAGTGACCGTGGGTCCGTGCACTGATATTCAAACTTGGTAGTTGGTATCAATTATATATGCAATTCAATGTTTGACACGTGTTAATTTATGAGTTTTGATGTAGAACATTTTTAACTAGAAACAAATTGGGGGCTCGTTGACTTTGACGTGTGCCGTGGCCATGTCCTGCCCAAAACTTTTGAAAATACTCTTTGCTCCTTCGAAAAGTTTTGGAAATTACACCTTCCTCAAGGTCTCGTAAAAAAATTAGAAGTTCCTCATTCCTCGATTAAGAGTTCCATTGGTCCGGTCCGATTTGATCCGGTTTGGAGGATCAGAAATTGAAAATCTCGATCTATATTTTTGTCATATCGAACCATTAGCTATTTGATTCAATCCATCAATTCAATCTGTAAACATTTTTTTTCTTTTTTCATTTTTTGACAGAAAAATTAATACAAAAAATTAATTAAGTTAATAAAATTAAAATTAAGTGTCTATTTAATATAATTAATGAATATTAAATAATTTCATTATATACGTGATCAATGGTGATCTATTGAATGAAAATTACATAATTAACTTATACAAGTAATATATAAAATAATATATTATATATAAATATTTAAAAATATATATACATTCGGTCGGTTTCAATCCGATCCAATCCATTTTTTCGATTCGAAGCGATAGTCTTACAATCCTATTCTTGACCATTCTGAAAACTTATTTCGTCCCCTACCAAACTTTAAAGGGACTTTCGTAATCCATAAAAATTATAATGACCCTCCATAACGCTTCCCATAACGCACAAAAATTAGAAAAGAAACCTACAATTTATATATCTCTACAACAAAAACGGTTTTATTAATTAAAAAGCCATCCGAAAGAAAATATAAACAGGATTCTCTCCTTCCTCCGTTTCTATTAACTCTAATCCAATCCAGGAGTAGAAAGGTGTAAACAAATAGAAATGCTTTAGTTGTCGAAGAATTTTACAAAAATAAATTTATAAATTGACGTGATACGTCAGATTGTAAAATTAGTTTTATTATAAACTAGATTTAACATATTACATAACAAACTAAGAAGACACAATATATGAGAGAGGAAAATATCATTGTAAGGGGAGTTAACCCCTGGGTCTGACCAGGAGAAAGACTCGAGTTAAGGGTCGGACCAAAAGATCAAGGGCTCGGGTCAAAACCCAGACATGAAGTCTGGGCCAAGCCGAGCACACTAAAATGACCCAAGCCCTAGCCCAGATATGAGGTCTGGGCCTAGCCGTGTATACTTCAAAGGCCCAACTAAAGAAAAAAAATAGGAAACCATGGTAAACATATGGCAGGGAAGCCAGTCTGGAAACTCACTACCCAACGGACAGGTACACTCACCGACTCTAAATATCGCTACCTAGACATGACAGATAGGGAAGAATATCTAGATGAAGACACGCCACATTAATGAAGTAGAGGAAGCATAAGGAAGAAGGCACCCAGCATTCAATGCAACCTGAAGCTCGATATGCACTAGGAGAGTCCCCTTGTCAAGGGCAAGTGTCCTGAATGGTTGGCGAAGGCCATACCGCATTAATGATGTAGAAGAAGATTGGGAAAGAAGGCACCCCACATTCAATGCGTCCCGAGGCTTGGTATGTTCAACATGAGATCCTATGTCAAGAGCAGTTGCTATCAGACCCGAGTGTCCTGTAGCATGGCAGATGGATAACATGTGTATCCGATCTCCTGCATAGCAACACCCCACTACCTTGAAGGCCAGACCATTGGGTATAAATAGACATCACCCATGATCAATAAAAATGTTAACTTCAATATACTTTCTCACTACAACATTTCTTAAGATATATTCTTTTCCTCCTCAAACACTTAAACTAACTTAAGCATCAAAGGTGCAACGGACCCCGAGCTCCCCATTCACCATCTCTACAGGACCAATGTCTGAGCACCCGAGTGTGGAATTGCCCAAACCGCGAAACACGACATCAACAATCATGTGGAACCATACTTTCTTGATGATATTTATGGATATATGTGGAGTCAAATATGATGTATATGCAAGAAAATGGTCGTGAGTGCACTACGAACTACGAAGAATACAATTGGAAATCCGTCTCGTGAATCCGTGATCTGTACCAAAAAATTTGGTCACTCTTCATGTTCTTTTTCTCATATATCTTTCACAACTCAAATGAAAGCAAAGAATGAAAAACTCAAATATCTTCACAGTTTAACTTGTATTAACAGTCTCTTAATTTATATAAATTTTTGAAAAGAAAAATTAAACTCCCCCATGTCCCAATTTAGAGATCTATTCATGGGTTATCAGTATAGAATCAAGTTTTCTTCTAAATTGGATTAAATTAATTCCCTCAAAATTGGTTTGTTAAATTGTCATTTGTCTTAAACATGTGGAGTATATGTTTTGTTAACGATATTAACTTTTCCGTCACATAGTTTATTAATTCAAGGTACTCATAATTCATAACAGTCTAAGTATAATTTACGTAGTAATATCATTAACCTGACAGACATTATCATGCCGGATGTATATCATATCTATTGGTGCACCTATACCTGCCGAATCACAAGCCGAATCTCAAGCAACGGAAACGAGAAATCATGAAGCTGTTATCAGCCACCACAAATCAAGCACAAGAGAATCGAATGCGTAAATTCTGGGATTTAGTTTTTGTATTTCAAATTTGAATGTATACGTTATATCTCTAGTTGATTCTCCAATTGTATTATATATAGCAACACTTGTACGCATATTACAATCAATGAAAACAGAGCATATTTTCATCCATTATTCTCTTAAACTCTACATAGTATCGAGCCAATAGACCAACGTCATCACTCTGCAATTTTTTTTTTCTCTTCATCATGCCTACTGCTCAGCCCACTCAACTTCCTCTCTTCAATCCCACCTCCTCTCTCAATATTACTAAATTTAGTCATGCTAACTATCCCACCTGGAAGGCCACCATGCTTCCATATCTGAAAGGCCAAAAAGTCTTTGGCTACCTCGATGGTTCTCTCAAGCCACAGTCAAAGGAAATTGTTGCCGACAGTGGCACCACGACTCCAAATCCTCTTTTTGACATTTGGGAAACTCAAGACAATTTAATTCTTAGTTGTCTCAATGCTTCTCTCACTGATGAAGTTCTTGCACAGGTTGCTCACTATACAACTTCTTGTGAAGCGTGGCTTGCTCTCACATCCTCTTTTGCTTCTCAGTCTAGGGCTCAAATCATCCAAGTACGAAATCAACTCTCAACAGTTCGCAAAAACAATCAGACGGCAAGTGAATATTTTATGCATATTAAACGTCTCGCGGACAACCTCGCTATTGATGGGCAACCCATGAGCATTGATGACACCATCACTTATTTGCTGTTGGTTTGGGATCAAAATATGACTCCCTTGTCACTACCATCTCTGCTCGCGACGAGTCACTGACAATGGAGGAGGTCTACTCTATGCTTCTTACTTGTGAAGCATGAATTACACACTATTCCCAGTCTACTCCAACCACGAACGTGTCAGCCAATGTAGCTGCATGCCAGCAAACTTTTCCGACAATCGTGGCCATGGCAGCTCTAGTAGAGGGCATGGTTTTGGAGGCTCTAATCGTGGCACTAGTAGAGGTAATTTCTCACCCCGTAACTCTGACTTGTGGTGCCAATTATGTGAAAAATCGAGCCAAACTGCCTCTTGATGTTATAAGCGCTATGATCCTCACTTTCTACCCCCACCACCACGTCAGAATGCACAAGCCAACCTCTCCACCAACCAAACTCAGCAACCATCTGACTAAAAGTAGCATGTTGACTCTGGAGCAACGCACCATCTAACCAACAATTTCAATAATCTCAATGTACATGAAAAAGAATATGTTGGCACTGATCAAATCCAAGTCGGTAATGGTTCAGGTTTGTCTATAACCCACACTGGCACCCTGTCTTTATCCACACCTTCAAAATCTTTCGTTCTTGATAAAATACTTGTTGTTCCCTAAATCACAAAAAATCTAATCTCTATTCAAAAATTTACTCGACATAAAAATGTTATTTTGAGTTTCACAATAATTTTTTTTCTTATCAAGGACTACTCGGGGAACGTCCTTCATAAAGGCCATAGCAAAGATGGGTTGTACTGCTTTTTCCCACCACTTTAATGAGTTGCCTCTTCTGCCTTCGTCGGTGTTCATATTTCCATCTCTGATTGGCATCGTCGACTAGGACATGCTAATTTTCGAACCGTCAATCATGTGTAAAATTTCAATAAAACTTCTGTTAAAGTCAATAAGAGGCAATTTGTTTGCCTTGATTGTGAGATGGCCAAGAGCCACAATTTGCCCATTGCAAACTCTATTAATCATGCAAGTCGACCTTTAGAACTAATTTTTTCTGATGTATAGGGACCAAGTGTTGTTATCTTGAGCTATAATTCTCGTTATTATGTTTGTTTCTTGGATGATTGTACAAAATTTATTTGGTTTTTCCTCCTCAAAAATAAATCTGAAGTTGAAAATATTTTTTTTCCAATTTCAAACATATGTTGAACGGCACTTTGATGCAAAAATTAAAGCGGTTCAAACCGATTGAGGAGGTGAATTTTGCCGACTCGATAGTTATGCAAAAATTGTGGAATTGAACATCGTATTTCTTGTCCTTATACTCATGAATAAATGGGTTCGGTTGAAAGGCGTCATCGTCAAATTGTTGAAAAAGGACTTGCTTTATTAGCTCATTCAAACCTTCCTCAATCCTATCGATGCTTTTCAAACGGCTACCTATATTATTAATCGTTTGCCCACTAAAACCTTGAATAACCACTATCCGTTTGAAAAGGCATACCACAAAAAGCCAAACTAAGATTTTATGCGTGTCTTTGGTTGTGTTTGTTGGCCCAACCTATGACCCTACAATCGTCACAAAATTGACTTTCGCTCCAAAACTTGCATTTTTATAGGCTATAGTCTCTCACATTAGGGTTACAAATGCCTAGACTTATCAACAGGAAAAATCTATGTCTCTCAACACGTGGTCTTTGATGAATCTCTCTTTCCATATAAAAAATCCGATCCTCCCTCTCTCGGTCACCATCAGTCCGAAATGGCATCCCTTCCTCTTAATTTGAATTCCACACGTCTGCACACACTAACTTTGCATGCAGGTACTGAAGTATCTCAACCTCATCCAATGCCACCTGTATTTGTTCTGCTGCAACATGCCACTCCAACAGCATTGCACCATCCAGATGATGCCAACACTCCAGACCCACATACTGCATCTAGTTCGGCGCCTCCTGAACTCCCACATATCAGTATCTTGTTGAGCCAAGTGGCTACGTCTGCTCCAACCCAATGCATGGTCACACGGTCACAAACAAATAGCCTCAAGCCAAAGTTGACTTACGTTGGATACATCAAATATCCTCTTCCAAAAGCACTTCTTGTTGAGATAAATACTTCTTATATTGAGCCAAGTTGTTTCACTGAAGCAAATAAACACTCATAATGGAGGAATGCAATGCTTTCTGAATTCAGTGCCTTAATTCAAAATGGAACTTGGGATCTAGTTCCACCCCGACAAGAATACCATCTTGTTGGGAAAAAATGGGTGTACTGTGTCAAAAAGAAGGCAGACGGTAGTATTGAACGATTCAAAGCCCGCCTTGTTGCCAAGGGCTTCCATCAACAAAAAAGTGTTGATTTTACTGAGACTTTCAGCCCGGTGGTTAAACCAACCACAATTCGCCTCGTCATCTCTCTTGCGGTCTCTAATAATTGGCCACTACGACAACTAGATATTCAAAATGCATTTATTCATGGATTTCTTCAAGAGGATGTTTATATGCAACAACCACAAGGATTTACTCATCTGGATTATCCTCATCATGTTTGCAAATTAAAAAAGAGTCTCTATGGCCTTCAGCAAGCCCCAAGAGCATGGTTCTCTCGCCTCATGTATCAATTGCAAACACTTGGCTTTGAAGGCTCAAAGGCTAACACATCTCTCTACACTTTTCAGCAAGGCAAAGTTTAATTAATTATCCTCATCTATGTGGATGATATAATTGTTACAAGTTCGGACACTAAGGCTATTGATCAATTAATTGGCACTTTATAAATAATTTTTTCAATTAAAGATCTTGGGTAATTATCTTTCTTCCTTGGTGTTGAAACATTGCGTACTGGTGATGATTTGTTCTTAACCCAGCGCAAATACATTGGTGATTTATTACAGAAAGTAAATATGGACAAAATGAAACCATGTGCAACTCCCATGACAACCACCTGCAATCTCTCTAAATTTGAAGGTGCCGACTTTAGTGATCCTCAACTTTATCGGAGTACAATTGGAGCCTTGCATTACCTTGGTTTTACACGTCCAGATATAGCTTACAGTGTTCATCGTGTAAGCAAGTTCATGCATCAACCAAAAGAACCCCACTGGCAAGCGGTGAAGAGAATCCTTCGATATCTTAAGCATACCATTTCATTCGGCCTTCACTTCTCCAGACAAATTGATCAAGCTCTTCATAGCTTTAGTGATGACGATTGGGTGGGGGATAGCGACGATCATAGAAGTGTGGGTGCTTACTGTATTTTCCATGGCAAGAATTTAGTCTCATGGAGCTGTAACAACAACAAACCTTTGCAAGAAGTAGCACTGAGTCTGAATATAAATCTCTTTCCAACGCTGCAGCGAAACTTCAATGGATTCAATCGGTTCTACATGATTTACATATTTCTCTTTCTAACTGTCCAACATTATGGTGTGACAATATTGGTACCATATATCTCTCATCCAATCCGGTGTTTCACACCCACACCAAGCATATTGAAATCGATTTCCATTATGAGCGTGATCAAGTCCTACAAAAGAAGCTTCAAGTTTCATTTGTATCCTCAAAAGACCAGTTGGCTGACTTGCTCACCAAAGTGTTGAATGCTCCTCAATTCACTCTGTTACATGCCAATCTTCAATTGCAAGATCTGCCCTTTCGATTGCAGGGGGTTATTGGCGCACCTGTAACTGCCGAATCTCAAGCAATGGAAACAAGAAATCACGAAGCTGTTACAGCCACCACAAATCAAGCACAAGAGAATTGGATGCGTAAATTCTGGGATTTAGTTTTTGTATTTCAAATTTGAATGTATACGTTATATCTTTAGTTGATTCTCCAATTGTATTATATATAGCAACACTTGTAAGCATATTACAATCAATAAAAACATGGCATATTTTCATCCATTATTCTCTTAAAACACTACAATATCAACCATACAAAAGATGTTTAGTTTGATTGCTAACTAGTAAAAAAGTTGACATTCATTGTGTTCCAACAATTAGAGTTTTTTCTTTTAACATACTAAATTAGAAGAATTTTTTCTAGGTACAATACTAAGGCGTGCAAGTTTCACGTATTCTTTTTGAAAAAAAGTGAGGTCTATTGTTAAAAATAATTTTTTTATGTGTTCTAAATTTTATCACTTTTTCAAAGAAAGTATGCATAACTTAAACATTCTAAAACTACAAATATCATTTCAGTAAATCAAAATTGTTATCCAAATTGAAATTTTAGAGTGAAGATAAATACTGAAGTGTTGTTAGATTCGCGTCAGAGCATGGGCTGGGCTCGCGCGGTTGGGGTATTTAGCATTCTCCCGAGGCACTCCACTCTTTCCTTAAATGAAGCATGCTAAAGGTAACACTTCTCATTCAACGCGGTCTCATTCGGGCGATTCGTCGAGCGCCTCCGATTCCCTCCGCGTCTGTTGGTCAAATCCTTTGCAGTTTCTACTTTCTTAACACCCGAGCTCCTGAGCCCGATAGAATTTTAGACTCGGAAGAAGAAAACCCCAGCTTGTTGTCATATGGTGTTGAGAAGCTGCCAAAAAACGACACCATTGGGTCTGCTTTTCAGAGCTGGAAATTCCCCGAGAAAATATCGTACTCAAATGGAGAAAACCCTGGTTGCTTGTCTCATATGATTGAGAAGCTGCAAAAGGATGAGACTGTTGGGTCTTCCTTTCAAAGATGGATGGGTTGTGGGTTCCCCATTAATAGAGGCGAGATTTTCCATGCAATTAACCGTCTTAGGAAGCTCAAGATGAACAAACGAGCGCTTGAGGTCTCTCTCTCTCTCTCTCTCTCTCTCTGTGTATTTGCGTGATGGTGGATGCATTTCAGTTTTATAAACGAGCTCGTGAGATTATTTATTTTATTCGTACACTCTCAAGGACTTATTTTTCAGAAGCAGCGTATATGTTTGTTTAAATGATTGAATCGTGTTCTAATTGCATATATAGGCGAAACTGGAGGCGCTATCCGGCTATCCCCCTGAAGAGCTCGCTAGCTCGCTTATTTTTTGAACACGTATAATTCTTGTTTAATTGCCGAAAAAGTTTTGGGGGACAGAATAAAAAAAATTCCCTTTTATGATGCAATGATCCTTAAATAAATAGAAGAGTCGCCTGATTAATTCCCGGAGGTTTTTTTAGCGTGTACATCAGAAATACTTGATTAATGATTTTGATTTCTACTGCTTTCTCAATCTTTCCTTGGCAAACGATCAAATGTCTATATTTTTGTTCTTATAAAACTAAATGACAGTTATGCGTATTTATGGATAAAAATGTTAACGCAATATAAATGATGAACAAAGCACATTCTATTCAGGATTGTTCAGAAAGCAAAAATGAAACAAATTTAGTATACTCTTGTGGTTAGTTATTGCCTCTGGGTCATTCTGAATTATTTCACTAAAGATTTGGGAATCACCTTTACAGATAGAACCATTGCATTTTCACTGGTATCTAACTATTTCTTTCAAATTAAATGTGGCTTCTGCAATCCGCCCTGCATACTTGCTCCCCTTCTGAGTTGAAACGGTTACAGCGAACGAACCGCTGAGAGATTTAAACCTGAACTATTTGTTTTCTTTGACAGGTAATGGAGTGGGTGATTAGGGAAAGGCCATACAAACCTAAAGAACTAGACTACTCTTATCTATTGGAATTTACAACTAGACTTCATGGTATAACTCAGGGTGAAAGACTATTCTCTCGTGTCCCTCCTGAGTTCCAGAATGAGTTGCTCTACAACAATCTTGTGATCGCATGCTTGGATAAAGGTTCGATAAGGCTTTCACTTGCATACATGAAGAAAATGAGGGAACTGAGTCATCCCATCTCACACTTGGTCTTCAACCGCCTCATTATCCTCCATTCCTCCCCAAGCCGTAGGAAAGTTATCCCCAAAATCCTCACTCAGATGAAGGCTGATAAGGTGGCTTCACATGTGTCAACCTACAACATTCTTATGAAAATGGAAGCCAACGAACACAATATTGAAGGGCTGATGAAGGTATTCAGTGACATGAAACGAGCAAAAGTTGAGCCAAATGAAATATCTTACTGCATCCTAGCCACTGCACATGCAGTGGCAAGGTTGAACATCGTGGCTGAAGCCTATGTCGAATCTGTGGAGATGTCTGTTACAGGGAATAACTGGTCAACACTGGATGTCCTAATCATCTTGTATGGGTATTTAGGGAAAAGGAAGGAGCTAGAGAGAACTTGGAGTATTGTGCAAGAACTCCCACATGTTAGGTCTAAAAGTTACGTACTGGCAATTGAAGCATTTGGTAGAGTTGGACAGCTAAGTCGGGCTGAAGAGCTTTGGTTAGAAATGAAGTCGGTAAAAGGGTTAAAATCAAGTGAGCAGTTCAACTCTATAATATCTGTATATTGCAAACATGGTTTGATCGATAAAGCATCTACGCTTTTTTTGGAAATGGAGATGAATGGGTGCAAACCAAATGCCATAACATATCGACATCTTGCTTTGGGTTGCCTAAAAGCGGAACTCATGGTGGAAGCCTTGAAGACTCTAGAGTTGGGGATGGATCTAACAACGAGCAAGAGGGTCAGGAACTCAACCCCATGGTTGGAGACCACGCTTTCAATAATTGAGATTTTTGCAGAGAAGGGTGATGTAGTGAATGTAGAGAAGTTGTTCGAAGAACTTAGGAAAGCTAAGTATATCAGGTATACCTTTGTGTACAATACCTTGCTCAAGGCATATGTGAAGGCCAAGAAATATGACCCAAATTTTTTGAGAAGGATGATTCTAGGAGGAGCTAGGCCAGATTCTGAGACCTATAGCCTGATAAAACTTGCAGAACAATTTCGGAGCTGATGTTAATTTTTAGATTGTTTGTCATAGCATTAATTTTTTCTCAATTTTTGTGTCAAATTAAGGAGTGGAAGTTAGTAAGAATTGAGGTAGGAAATTCAGGAGGATCTTCTGGATTATGCTCAGGAGTATCGTGAAGAGGCTGTCGAAGAGTCCTCAACACCTAAGTGTAATACTCGCGTAACACCATTAGCGTGTTAGGCATTGATATACCTATCATGACAATCATAAAAATCCTATTGGTTCGACTGTCTTTCACATCGACAATGTTACACAAGTGTTACATTTGAAGTATTGGGAGTTGAATAAGTTGCTCGATTCCATCGATGCTTCACCCCTCCTTGAATTGAGCGAAAATCAGAAATGAGCCTCCTGCGGAACAGTCAATACATCATTTTTTACCCTTTTATGTTCTTTTCTTATTTTTAGCAAGCACATGTTTTGGTATCCGCTGCGTGGCTTTTGAATGTGGCGTTGAAAATAATGCTTTTTTTTTTTTTTTCAGCATATAAGGTTCTTCTTCAAACATTCCAGAGAGAGAAATTGAGGTTCGTTGCATTGTGATACAACCCTTGGCAGGGAAGCCATTTCAAACCTTACTTTCAGAACACAGCAAGATTGGTAGGATGGATTGGGGAGGATTGAAGAGGAAGGGAAGAAATAGGACCGGAGTATAACTTTCCGCTATTTAGTGCAAGAGAAATATATATATATATATATATATATATCTTTATAAATATAAAGAGTCTATCAAACGGAAATTTCTTATTTTATCGGAGTTACAATAATTTTAATTGTTTTCCGTTAACTTTCAGTTAAATCCGTCTGGGCCATCGAACTTCACTTGTCTCGTTGGTTGCTGTAAAAGAATATTTATGAGAAAGGAAAATAACGCTTACAGCACCAAGCGCCTCTTCATATTCATCGCTCTAGCTTCGTCTTCCACATGAGAGTTTCCAATGTGCCTCATCAATGGCTTATGCCAACCCCCAAAATCTCCCTCGGAGTGTACAAATCCCTCCTTCAGCTTCGCTCTAAAGTCCTCTCGCGCCTCCATTCCTCCACTACCATTGCTAACCATAACACCCATCTTACACTTTCCGAAACATGGCTTCTAAAAGGTTAAATTTGCCCAATATTTCTCATTCCCTTTTTTTTTTTTTTTATAGATTTTTTGTGGTTTTGAAGTTATATTTTCTTGTATTAAGATTTTTTTTTAATGTTTTTATGAGGTTTTTAAATGGATTCCTATAGCTTGACGGAAATCGCAATCGACAGAAGCCTATTCGACGGAAATTTGCTAGCCGGATTTTGTTTTAATGTTTTTGGTATCTCGTACTTCGAATTTGGATTTTTGCGGATTTGCTGGACCTATGTTTCATGCATTTTGGGTATGT
>QEOT01005496.1:26587-56951 GCA_003123785.1 Pterocarya stenoptera
AGATTATTTATTCTTTAGGGGTGAGAGGAAGTTTTAAAATCCAACTAAATATAGAAGTCATTTTACAAGCGATTAGATCTCTTGAGACGTAATGACATACAAGATCTGAAAACGTACAACACAAATTGTTTTTATATTTGTCAATACAAATAAAGGGAACAGAGAAGAATAAGATAAATAAAGGAAAGACCAAATCTCATCTATTATCCTTCAATATCATGAAGCATAGGAATAGTTGCACGAACCGGTGAATGCTCCAGGTTATCAACCATGCTTGTGCTAGCTGTAGAGTTGTATGGGTTGGTTTCAGTTCCTTTCACTTCAAAAACACCCGTAAAGCTGCTTACATCGTCGAAGACCCAATCAGTCAAGTATCCGGGTCTTGAAGTTACAGTGCTCACTTCAGCATCTCCTGAAAGCATCGCCACTACACGCGACATTGATGGCCTTAGCATTGGTGATGCTTGACTGCACAATAGAGCCACTCCAATCACTCGTTTTACTTCTTCCTCACCATAAGTTGCTAATTTAGAGTCCACCAGTTCAATATCACGTTTGTTTTCATGTAGATGCCAAGCCTAGGAAGCAGAAAAAGGACAACATCCATTAGTGGAATAGCTTTGGACATGAGAAATACTCAGGTCTTTTTTTTGTCAGGAAAGTTTCACTTCGATCATTTTGACTTCGAGGGCAAGAAGTATTAAAACACTAGTTTCAGCACAATAAATTGTGGAAGGCACTTTGTTAAAGACAACTATTGGGGCGTTGCGGCTCTTCAGTGAATTTAGTGTCGTGTCTTAATGAAGCTCTGTTAGAAAAGTTATAGAAGTTAATCATGTGTCATGACTCTTTTAGTGTTGTGATAAAATGCATTACTTTGCAAAATCTGCTAATACTATAAAAAAGAAGCACCCCAACCAAAATTTGCTATACTGTAGAAAGGAAAGCACTAGGAGTCTCAGACCCCGATCAAGCAATTTCAAAAGCTCAGGGAATTGAGCTGTTCCAACAAGGTCTATCTACAATACTACAAACCAAAATGAAAAAAAGAAGATAAAAGCAAGTCTATGTGATATTCTAATAAACTACTCTATTCTGCATGACCTATCACTCTTTTTTGAATGACCCCATGACAGATGGATTTTGGGGTGAAATCAAGGTTTTCAAAACATTGAGAAAGAAAGTCGGGGTAAATTTCAAAAGTCATGGACATCATAAAATGCAAATAGGTATATAATAAGCAAGTAACAGAGCAATTATGTCATATCTTGGAAATCTAAAAAGCTATACACATACCATTAAGAGATACTCATTTCATATCCCATCAAGTCCATAACTGGACTCTCATGAACTTCTATGAAAATAAAATAAATATCATTTAATTGGATGTACAGAATTGACTCTTTACTTTCGTTACTAAATAATGCATCATTTTTCGTCTAAATCCAAAAAGAAAGGAGAGTCTGAATCATGATTATCATATGTCTGATGTGGTTGCCAGAGTCTGGATGATTTGGAACTTTTGAAAGGATCAGTATTTACCAAATGAGAAAGAAGAATCTAATAAGGATACTGTGATATCTTCTTACCCATTCAAGTAGATAGAACCTCTCTTCGTCTAAGCTTTTGTCAGAGTTAGGCCTGCCGCTAATGATCTCCAGAGCCACAACACCAAAGGAAAACACATCCACCTTCTCTGTAAGGTGTCCACGCATGGCATACTCCGGTGCAAGATATCCACTAAATCAATAACAATTAATGCAAAAATTGTTACCATAAATGTCTGAAAAAGTAACACAAAGAAAAATAAACTTCTATGACCTATCGCATCATTCTTTCTTGACCCTATATCATTGACTCAGTCCAACCCAAACCATAATTTGAAGTTTCAGACTTCAGTGTAAACTACCCTAATAAACAGTCAGTGTTAATTTGTTGCATAGTTACTGAATTGCCCTTTTGTATTCTTATGGCACGCATGTGAATGTATTAGTACTGAAAGGATTATCTGCCCATTTACAGATTACAACGTCCATGTTGCCTTTGTTTGAAAATACAAAAACATACCCATCTTTTACACCAACATAAAGATAAAAAATCCAGAGGAGATTGCATCAATTTTGAAATAACCAACAAAGAGCAGTTCCCGACTCTGTGGTGCAAGAAACTGAGAAGGCCATTGACAAGCTAAAATCCAGACCTTTATAGCATGCAACCACTAGTATATCAAGAAAAATATGCCTCAATCAAATATGTTTCCAAGTTCACCTTAAAGCCACAATCTATCTATTACAATATATAAAAGCTGAAACATCCTTTTTGTAAAATATTGCGCCATCTCAGCGTTTGTCTATTTTAATTTTAATTTTAGTTAGTTTATTATTCCCTAATTATAGAACAAACACATTTACACTTCCGCCATTTTTTTAGCACTTTATTACCTTCGCACTTCATTAGCTGTCTCTTGCACTTCTTGTCACTTGCAGCTTTTTATTTTCTTAAGCTAAATTTTACCTCAAAACCATTTGGTTTTCAGGTTATTAAAACAATTAGATAGTCATCTCATTATTAATTTATTTCCTTAAACACTATTTGGTTTTCAGGCTGTTCAGTTTCCAGGCCATTTGGTGTCTAGGCTTAATGGGAAGTCTATTACACTTCCGCTTATTTCTTTACAGATCATGGTCTGGTCTTATATATAATGTCTCATTTTTTGTTTCATTGTCATCGGATAGTCGATTATCAATTTTGAAATCATTGATGCCTCCAAACAACATTGCAGCTTTTTCTTGAAAACTCATATCATTAGGAGGTTGTGAAAGGTTCCAAAACTAATTTCCCACTTAGAGATGAAACTTTTTGTGGCAATGTTGGTGGTGTTGATGGCCATCTATTTTGTACAAAAAGCTGCAGGAATTGAGACTTTAGTGCCAAGGCCATCATCTAAAGATGTCAGCTTTGTACACTTTCTTTGCATTTCTTATAGCTTTGACTTTCGGATTGTTCTATTGAGCTATAGTGGTCCAAGCCCAATGACCAACATAGACAACACGATGGTTCATTTCTCTTTTGACCTCCCCCCCCCCCCGGAGTATATTAATTAACCAGTATGTCGAGCTTCTCATGACTACGAAGAGAGGTAGGAGAATATATAACAGATTAATCCAAAGCACTGGTGTTAACCTAATGACTTATTCTTCGCACAAGGAATTATTCTAACAAACTATCCTCCAAATCATTGAAAAATTGCTTCAAAGCTTATCTGTTCCAAACCAAACCCTCAGGAAGCATACTCAATAGCTTCTCCTTCTGCCTTAATGCCAGTTTCCTGAATGTGACCTTTGCAAGCAATAAGAATAGAATATAAACAGCCACAAATCCTAAACTGAAGGGAACACAAATTTCTTTTAGAAAGAACCCAGAACTCTCTGAAACCCAAAGAAAAATCGAAACAGTAAACAAGAAAGACACACAAATGGGGGTACAAAAGGTTTGTGATACTCATCGAAGAAGAGACAGGATTGAATATGACTGGCCGAGCTTGGTACAAAGTTGGTTTTTGCTAGACAAGTATTTGTAGTTTTGGATAGTGGAGCTTGGTTTGGATTTCTGGGATCAAATAATGGCAGATAGGATGGCATCTTAGTTGAGGTTTTCAAGTTTGATGTAGGTGTGGAGGCCATGAATGTCTACTTTGAAGAAGGTGAAGAGAGAGTGACGGAAGAGAGATTGGTATCGTAGCAACCAGTAAGTCTGTATTTGAAGTTCCATGATTCTGCCCCCCCGCCGCCCCCCCCCCCCAACATGCCTTTCGGTGGAAGGCTAGAAAAGCACATAATTTAGTCTTCCATTTCATGTTAAAGACATTTTCAGAAGGGATATAACGAGTGGAGTGTGTAGCAAATGTGCCGTTTTCTGTACATTAATGCAGGCTTTTGTAAGGGGGTAACTAGCAATTGACTTCAAATACAAATCTGAGTTGCAATGAGTATAAATTTATGACTGAGTGAAAATATAATTAACCCAGAAATATAGTTATGAGGGATCTTACATTGTCCCTGCAACGCGTGAGCTTATGTGGCTCTTTTTATCATCGTAAAGTTTGGCTAAACCAAAATCTGAAATTTTGGGAATAAAGTCAGAATCGAGCAGAATATTACTGGCCTTCACATCTCTATGTACAATTCGAATCCTGGACTCCTCATGAAGATAAGCTAGACCCCTTGCTATGCCCATGCATATATTGAGACGCGTTGGCCAATCAAGACTCAAACTTCTTTTTCCTGCCATATATAATAAATTCAACAGTTGTACTTGTTAGAAAAATAGATAGAAAGTTCAACAACATTATTCTCTTACCAAACAATGCTTGATCAAGACTCCCGTTCTCTAGATACTCATAAACAATAAGTCTTTTATCTCCATCAATGCAGCAACCATGCAATTTCACAAGATTACGGTGCTGTACTGCAGATATGGTAGCAATCTCCGTTACAAATTGGTTCTTTCCTTGGTGAGATGCTAATGAAAGTTGCTTCACAGCGACTACTCTGCCATCATTAAGTGTCCCCTATACAGAACAAATTCAAATAGAATTTGAGGCAAACAAACACTCTTCATGAACAATTATATTATCATGTCAAATTCAAGTTGTAGGTATCATTTTACAAAAAATATATCATGCTCTAATTTCCACTGATTGGATCTCGAGACATCTGGACATAAATAGAATCAAGTTATGCATATCAAATCTGCACATCCATTTATGGTAGGAAATCAAACCAAGCAGTGACGTTAATTTTCATCTTATTAGAGACAAGATACTTAGTGGGGATATTGCTACATCATTCGTGAAGTCAGTAGACCAGTTAGCTGACATGTGCTCTTATGTCGTAGTCAGTCAGAAGTCATCTGTCCAATCTGGGCCTATACGAACAAGAATTGTTATGTCTACACAAGCTTTCTACAAAAGGCAAGTTGCGTGCTGGTTTCGCAATGACAATATCAATCTTGGCTTGGCAAAAAGTTGACTCCAAAATTCAATTTAGAATAAAATTAACGGACGCATCGGCATGTAAAATCACTTTTGCATGATTCCTGAGTATGCCAAGTAATTCCCTATACGATTTATGCTCTAGCTTGAGGGGACTGTTATAGAAAGTATTTTTCATGAAAATTATATTTCAAGAAAAGTATATGAGGGATCTTTTGTAATAAATATTAGGTCGCCTTTGATCTCTACATGATATAGTTTACAGGAAGAAAGAATTATCTTCTTCGTCTTCTCCTTTTCTATTCAAACTCTGATCATTACGTGTTACTAGTAATGACATCGAGGAGGTTGAAAACTTGTCTCCAAAACATTTGGAGTTGAAATTGTATGTGGATGGAAAAATGTGAAAGAACTGAAGAACTGACATTTTGGGTGGGGAAAAGGTATTGATACTAAGGTATACAACCAAAAACAAAAATTGGGATTCTAATTTCATAGCTTTTTAATCTATGGCTTGTTGGTTGTCAGAAATCTACTTATGCAATGATGTATAGTGCTGCTCCAAATATTTATAATAAATCTGAATGAGTGAACATGTAGCACTTCTTTGACCTTGCAGTAACATTGAAAATATCTCCCCAAGTACAAAGAGTTGCAGGTCAAGCAACTGATGAAGTATTGTTTAATCAAAAGCAGATTATCAGAAACGTATCATTTGAATACCAAAAATATTGTTTTTAAAAGTTCTGTGCAATTGATGAGGTTGATTCGTGTCTCTTGCTTTAATTTTTTGAGGAAATACAGGGGATTAAACCAAGCTTTAAGATGACTTCGGTAATGATTCCAGCACAAAGATGGATTTATTCCCCCACCAAATTCCTCGCAGAATATGGAGTGTGGAGAACATTTGGTCATAAAAGAACCATGGAAACCTTGTAAGCCCCAAGCCAAAAGAAAATGTTAAAATAGGTGTAACAGACTTTTGTCGTCTTCACTAGGACAAGTTTAAATTGGGACAAAATTTGGGTGAACAAGTGAAAAGAGATAGAATGCATTTTTCTCTTTTTTTATCGGCAGCGGTATCCGGGACAATATCCCAATGAAAAGAGATAGAATATGTATGTCTATTTGTTATCTCATTGTGAACTTTTCTAGCATAGCTAAGAATTTTAAAAGTACAGAAGACTCTGAACTTCAATTACTTCTTAAGTAGCCACAAGCAGAAAAGGCATGTTTAGAACAAGAATACATGGGCATGGAAGCTAATAGTAGAGAAAGACTTCCAATTTGCAGGTCAATTTGTTTTTTAATGGTGTCTGCCATAATTAACACGATAATGTACAGATACTGCAATAGCCAGCATCTTGATAATCAGAAGCTCACAATTTTGGTGGTAACAAGGGTGCACTTTCATTTTGACTTCTGTTTTTGCGGGCTAGGGGGGAGGCAGAGAGAGATGGGTAAGAGGGAGAGAGGAGAAGCTGAAGAAGAGAAATAAAAGGGAAATTTCCAAGCTGTAATTGCTTAGTAGCAAGCAATTGCATGATGATAATGAATACCACCTTCATATTGGATAGTCAAATTTGCATCATTGACATGGTCTCCAGAACAGTGACTTACCTTGTAAACAGGTCCAAATCCTCCCTCTCCAAGTTTATTAGAAGTACTAAAGTCCTCTGTGGCAGTCTTTAGTTCACTGTAACTGAAAGTGTACAGTCCGGCATCTATCCCTAGGAGCTCTGCAGATTCAAAACAAACTCAGGTTATGGTTGTGAACTNGGCAAACACAGAGTGCCGAGTTCACACGGAGAGAATGCCCAGATTGCTGATCACCTTGCAATCACCACAGAACCTCCCGTCTACCACAGAGAGAGCCGACGTGCCCACGGCAACCCAGCCACCACAATGGAAGCACCGAAAGAGAAGATCGAACACCACTCAGCCACCACAGAAAACCTCGAACGCCACCACAGAGAAGATCGACGGCCACAGAGGAAGACGATGGACACCTTTCGACCCAGAACAGTACGTCGACAGCCACAAAAACAAGGAACCCACGAAATCGACCACAGAAAGTGCCGACACACCAAGAGCAAGAAGAAAAAAATTTTCTTCCTGTCACACGAGTGATTAAAACCACAGAAATGAATAGCAGAGTAGGGGCTCTGGTACCATATCAAATTGGTCTGAATGCCCTTTCCATAGGGTTTGCTTTCATTATATAGAAGAGATTTACATAGTGATTGCCTGATTTCCAGCGCCTAAATGTTATACAAGGTAAGTATTTCCAACGTTATTTACAGCCTAATTATCTGCTATATACAATCTAGACATATAGGAAAACATCCCTAAAATAGTACAAATCAAATCCCAAATCAAATCCCGTAACACCCTATACAGAACAAATTCAAATAGAATTTGAGGCAAACAAACACTCTTCATGAACAATTATATTATCATGTCAAATTCAAGTTGTAGGTATCATTTTACAAAAAATATATCATGCTCTAATTTCCACTGATTGGATCTCGAGACATCTGGACATAAATAGAATCAAGTTATGCATATCAAATCTGCACATCCATTTATGGTAGGAAATCAAACCAAGCAGTGACGTTAATTTTCATCTTATTAGAGACAAGATACTTAGTGGGGATATTGCTACATCATTCGTGAAGTCAGTAGACCAGTTAGCTGACATGTGCTCTTATGTCGTAGTCAGTCAGAAGTCATCTGTCCAATCTGGGCCTATACGAACAAGAATTGTTATGTCTACACAAGCTTTCTACAAAAGGCAAGTTGCGTGCTGGTTTCGCAATGACAATATCAATCTTGGCTTGGCAAAAAGTTGACTCCAAAATTCAATTTAGAATAAAATTAACGGACGCATCGGCATGTAAAATCACTTTTGCATGATTCCTGAGTATGCCAAGTAATTCCCTATACGATTTATGCTCTAGCTTGAGGGGACTGTTATAGAAAGTATTTTTCATGAAAATTATATTTCAAGAAAAGTATATGAGGGATCTTTTGTAATAAATATTAGGTCGCCTTTGATCTCTACATGATATAGTTTACAGGAAGAAAGAATTATCTTCTTCGTCTTCTCCTTTTCTATTCAAACTCTGATCATTACGTGTTACTAGTAATGACATCGAGGAGGTTGAAAACTTGTCTCCAAAACATTTGGAGTTGAAATTGTATGTGGATGGAAAAATGTGAAAGAACTGAAGAACTGACATTTTGGGTGGGGAAAAGGTATTGATACTAAGGTATACAACCAAAAACAAAAATTGGGATTCTAATTTCATAGCTTTTTAATCTATGGCTTGTTGGTTGTCAGAAATCTACTTATGCAATGATGTATAGTGCTGCTCCAAATATTTATAATAAATCTGAATGAGTGAACATGTAGCACTTCTTTGACCTTGCAGTAACATTGAAAATATCTCCCCAAGTACAAAGAGTTGCAGGTCAAGCAACTGATGAAGTATTGTTTAATCAAAAGCAGATTATCAGAAACGTATCATTTGAATACCAAAAATATTGTTTTTAAAAGTTCTGTGCAATTGATGAGGTTGATTCGTGTCTCTTGCTTTAATTTTTTGAGGAAATACAGGGGATTAAACCAAGCTTTAAGATGACTTCGGTAATGATTCCAGCACAAAGATGGATTTATTCCCCCACCAAATTCCTCGCAGAATATGGAGTGTGGAGAACATTTGGTCATAAAAGAACCATGGAAACCTTGTAAGCCCCAAGCCAAAAGAAAATGTTAAAATAGGTGTAACAGACTTTTGTCGTCTTCACTAGGACAAGTTTAAATTGGGACAAAATTTGGGTGAACAAGTGAAAAGAGATAGAATGCATTTTTCTCTTTTTTTATCGGCAGCGGTATCCGGGACAATATCCCAATGAAAAGAGATAGAATATGTATGTCTATTTGTTATCTCATTGTGAACTTTTCTAGCATAGCTAAGAATTTTAAAAGTACAGAAGACTCTGAACTTCAATTACTTCTTAAGTAGCCACAAGCAGAAAAGGCATGTTTAGAACAAGAATACATGGGCATGGAAGCTAATAGTAGAGAAAGACTTCCAATTTGCAGGTCAATTTGTTTTTTAATGGTGTCTGCCATAATTAACACGATAATGTACAGATACTGCAATAGCCAGCATCTTGATAATCAGAAGCTCACAATTTTGGTGGTAACAAGGGTGCACTTTCATTTTGACTTCTGTTTTTGCGGGCTAGGGGGGAGGCAGAGAGAGATGGGTAAGAGGGAGAGAGGAGAAGCTGAAGAAGAGAAATAAAAGGGAAATTTCCAAGCTGTAATTGCTTAGTAGCAAGCAATTGCATGATGATAATGAATACCACCTTCATATTGGATAGTCAAATTTGCATCATTGACATGGTCTCCAGAACAGTGACTTACCTTGTAAACAGGTCCAAATCCTCCCTCTCCAAGTTTATTAGAAGTACTAAAGTCCTCTGTGGCAGTCTTTAGTTCACTGTAACTGAAAGTGTACAGTCCGGCATCTATCCCTAGGAGCTCTGCAGATTCAAAACAAACTCAGGTTATGGTTGTGAACTGTTTATCTGCGTCATGAACTTTTATGTAGCATAAATTCCGTTAGAACAGTACTCGTGAACAGTATCCGCAAATAGTGCTTCTGTTTGCAAATATTGTAAGGACTGTGTAATATACGGTTTTAAAGAAAGAAAAGGTCTAGATTTCCAGTTTTCTTGGAAAATTATTGGGAGTTTCAAAAGAAGAAAACATATATGAGAAAGATAACCCAAGCTTCACAATACTGTTTATCAACATCACACCATGGAAATGGTTGAATTACAAAATCAAAAAAGTAGATGCTGGAAATTCCGTAGTCATTTTCTTTCATTAGTAATTAAAAACATTACATTCATAAACACACACACACATACCCATGTAAAGCCAGATAATGGCCAACTATAATGGACTTGGGTCCCTTAGACTTTAACTAGTAAGCCCAAACCAAATACTTGAATTCAAGTATGCAAGTTCATAAGTAGGCTCCACATCATCTAACATATGCCAACGTTCCCAAGTATTGAGGCATCACTTGGAGTTTCAACTGTTAACAACTCCACCAACACAGAGGTGGTTACATACCTCACACACACACACACACACACACATCACTAAGTAACGTTTCGAGACCTTTAGAAAGCTGTGCACAAACCATGATATTAGAGGGCCTCAAGAGTTTCCAAAACTCCAAGCGCATACTTGCTGGAAATTCCTCGAGTCATGAGACCAAATGTAAAGAAAAATGCAGTAGCTTTAATGACTCAAGTTAGTGACCGTTTAAAACTTATCAATAGTAGGGTTGGAAATAAGTGAAGGTAGGTTTAGCATATTCAGATGCATAGAGAGAAATTAAGAAAACAAATCAAATGTTTACTAAACCAGTAGCAAGTCCACCTCCTAGGTACGATGTGATCATCAATAAACAAAAACATTGTTTTTTTTTTCCCTCTAAAATACAAGTGTCAAATACCTGAAAGTAGAACTGTTTATTTGTACAAAAGCATGAATAAAAAGACTCAAAACATTTGTGCAAATAAAAATAAATATTAGAAATGGTTATGAATGCTTTCCCTAGGTTGTGAATAAAATGTTGATATTTTGAGAGTTAAGGAAACAAGTAGTATGGTAATACTTTCAGTGATTATTGTTATTATATGCTATGATATTGACCTTTCATGAAAGCTCACTTTTATGCAACTTCTATGAGTACTAGTAAGAGGGTAGGATGAGATTTTATACTACCCATCAGTTTCCCTATTCTCCATTAGTTCACTCTCAAAACCCTAACTTTGGAATCGTATTAGAACTAGCTGGCTTTTTTTTTGGAATCGCACAGACCGTTTGTACAACATGTTTTTGACCCGATTAAATCTTGTACCCATGTAATACATTCCCATCATATGGATAAGGTAAATTATTGATGAAATAGATGCCAGTCACCATAATGGGACATGGGAGCTTGTTTCACTACCTCCTGATAGTCAGGCTGTTGGATGTAAATGATCTTGTGTAACATTTGAAAGCTTGCTTGGTTGCTAAGGACTATACACAAAGCTATGGTGCTGATCAAAAGGAGACCTCCTTCGCTGGTACCAAAATCTCTTACATTCGGGTATTGATATCCCTTGCAGCTAATCTTGATTGGTCATTATTTCAGTTAATTAAAAACGCCTTTCTACACAGTAACTACCTGAGTGTGCTGCTCATGAGGAGTGCAAGAATACAGTGTGCAGGTTAAAGAAAGCATTATATGGCTTGATGCAATCCCCAAAAGCAAGGTTTGGGAATTTTTTGATGTTGTATTAGTGTTTTGTATTAAAGAGCTTACATTTTCTTGACAATGATAGTGGATGATATTGTAATTATTGGAACGACCCAAGTGATTGGTAGGTTGAAAAAGTTTCTGTAGGATCAATTTCACATAAAAGATTTAGGAAAACTCTGATACTTTCTTGGGATTGAAGTTAGTAGATCCAAAGAGGGTATTATTCTATTTCATAGGAATTATGTACATGGCGGCTCGGCTTATTGGAAGGAATTAGTGTATTGGGTGCTTGGCCTATTGATACTCATATGGGTCCGGATTGTAAACTCTTTTGAGGATGAGGGAGAGTTTTTTGAAGATCCAAGCAGGTATGGCTGACTTGTTGGGAAGTTAGAATTATCTCATTACCACTATACCTAGCATGTCTTACTCAGCGTGTAGCTTGTCAATCTTAGAAGTTGAATAGGTCTCACATTGGGATGCTCTAACACATTCTTTTCTATCATAAAAAAGCTTATAGTCTTGGATTGCTATATAGGCCAAATGGGCATCTCCAAGTGGAAGCTTTTTCAAATGTTGATTGGACAGGTCTCCTTTCATTAGAACCTTCAATTAGAAGATCTACTATTGAATGTTGTACCTTTTTGGGTGGTGATTGTTTGCATGGAAGAATAAGAAACAAACACTAATCGCTTGTTCAAGTGCATAAGCTGAATACAAGGCAATGACTCACACTACTGGTGAGTTGACATGTTCACAATAGTTTCTTCAAGAGATTGGCTTACCTACGCCCACACCTCTTGAGTTATATCGTGATAATCAAGCTGCATATCATTTGAAATAAGATAGCTAGTGGTGATATTTCAACACATTTTATGAAGTTTGTGGAGCAACTTACAAATGTATTTACTATGTCCTTGTGTCATAGTGATTGAAATTTATTGGGGATCTAAGTTTATAGGACATGGATGCTCCAACTTGATTGATGGGAGTGTAAAATGGTATAAATGTATTATGTATACTCCTTGAGGGTGTAAATGTCAAATCCAAGCTGTCATATGTAATGCCATAGTATGAGTGTAGGACAAAATTTTGAGCTGTCTATCATTTCTGACTTTCAATTACTTCTCGCTCAAATTTCTAACTACGACAAAGGTGATGAACATGTTTATGTTTTGAAAGCTCTGTGAATACTTTTCGTATGAAAATTATTATTCTTTTCATGTTATTAGTGTTATGAAAATGTTCATTTTATGAGAAAGAATGACACAAAGCATGATGATGAATGAGTGTATGTTTTTCTAATAAATGTTTTTGTTTGACCAAATTATGATATTAGGTACTAATTCTCCATATGAATGTGCAAGCCACAATAAAGAGCGTTCCAAACGTGTGATTCACTGGAATGTTTACATCCAACATGATGTGATACCCCATGTGCCATCCTTGCACACGAGTATGAATGCGTCGGCCACTATAAATGTAAAAGTTTAAAAATAAATGCTTTATTATATGTGTGCAAATTAAATATATTTAAGAATGCTTTTAAAGGAAAAAACAACATTCAAAATATTTTTACTGTATGATATTGTTAGAGGACATGGTTGTAATAAGTGTAACTTGTGAGGGTAAATCGTCAATTGTATGTAGTATATATGCTGTTGTACATTCCCTCCATAAACTTCTACATGGTATCAGAGCTCATGGTTGTCGGATGGTGGTAAGTGGTGAACAGTGGTTCACGCTAAAATCAAGCTCATTGTGGTCTGAACTCGTTGGAGTGTTTTCCGGTGTCGTATCTGCCTTTTGTCACCGGATCTAAGCCCACCAGTGTTTGCAGCTGCCGGATTCGAGTTTGCCTACATCCTCCGAGCATCCAAGTGGTTTCTCCTCCGTCATCGGTGGCCCCATAGGTGTTTGAAGTGTTTCCGATGAGTTTCTGGTGTCTTCCGATATTAGACACCAGGGGTGAGTTCCCCGCAGTTGTCTGTGCATCTCGGTCTGTTCCCTGTCGCCGGCAATGTCAAAGGGACGTAGTGTTTGGTTGCAGGGATAACCAATCCCATCCTCAAGTGAGGATAACCCCAACCTGGAGTAAGAGCCTGTCCCTAATTTGGAATAATGCCTGTTTGGTAACAAGGATAAGGTAATTCACATACCACTTATTCTCGTTTAGGATAACCTAATCCAATTTTGGGTTTAAGTAGAAATCATTTTTGGCCAATACCCGATACAAACCGATACAGGCCAATACAGATCTGGTTCTGACTGGTACAGGCCGAAACATACCCGACATTAACCGGTTCCTAGCCGTTACTGTCTAATTCCAGCCGAAACAGTCCAATTCAGAGCCGATATAGGCCAATACAATGTAATTCTAACTGAAACAAGACCGAAATGTTGTTATCTGGGTTGTTTTTCGAGTACTTGGGCTAAGTTTCTCCATTTTCTGAGTGTGTTTCTTGGATTCTCAAGTTGAATCGTGGTTTTTCTCATATATTGTGTGGAGTTTCAATCTCCAAGTTTGGTTGTGATATTTTTTCTGCATCCATGACAACTAAATTTGAGTTACAGTTACATTATGTAGTTGCCTCCTATGTTGCTCCTGGTGGGCATGGAGGCCGAGGTGGTAGAGGCTCACATGGGGGACGTGATGCCAAAGGTAATTGCACTCGAGGTCAAGAATCTCGTAAGTGCACCCATTGTGGTCGCATTAACCACTCGGTGAACTATTGTTGGGATCTAAATGGTAGACCATCTGGATCCGCTAATCAAGTCATTTGCCAAGATGTGATTAGTATATCAAAGGATGAGTATGATAAACTTTTGGGTCGCACACGGGTTTCATCTTTCACAACTACTCTTGCCAAATCAGGTACAACGTCCGCATGTCTTGCCTCATCCACTCAAGATCCATGGATCATTGATTCAGGAGCTAATGAGCATTTGACTGGTTTGTCTTCTGTCTTATCTAAGTTGGATACAGTGACGTCTCCAAAAAGTATTACTCATGCTAATAGTTCTCTTGCTAAAGTTATAGGCATTGGATCCACTAAGCTCACTGACTCTATATCCTTGTCATTTGTTCTATATGCTCCTAGTTGTCCCTTTAGTTTGCTGTCCATTAGTAAGATTACTCAAAGTCTTCAATGTTCAGTGACCTTTTATCCCTTTTCATGTGTCTTTCAGGATCTCAAGACGGGAAACAAGATTGGTACAGGGCATGAAGTTGGTGGTTTGTATTCTCTTGGTGTTAAACAGTCACTCACTCGAGCTCTTACATCCTCCTCATCATCTGCTTATGAATGGGACAGTCGCCTTGGTCACCCCCCTCTTTCCCTTTTGAAGCATTAAGTTAGGAATCTAGGAAATGTGTCTTCCTTTTCTTGTGAAGCATGTCAAATTAGTAAACATCATTGTGTCTTTTGCACCTTGGGTTGATAAACGAGCATCGAGTCCTTTCAAATTGGTTCACTCTGATATATGGGGACCAATCAACATTGAATCAAATAGGTTTCAGTATTTTGTCACATTTATCGATGACTACTCTCGTGTGACATGGGTGTTTCTGATGAAGGTAAGATCTGAACTTCTTTCCATATTCAAAGTGTTTTGGAAAGAAATTAAAACCCAATTTAACAAAAGGGTTCAAATTTTGCATTCTGATAATGCTAGAAAATATCAATCTAGTGCCTTTGCTACTTACTTAAGTAACAAAGGAATTGTTCATCAAACTTCATGTTCTTATACACCCCAACTGAATGGGGTGGCTGAATGCAAAAATCGTCATTTGTTAAATGTAACCCGAGCACTTTTACTGCACATGCATGCTCCTAAACGATTTTGGAGTGATGGTGTTCTTACTGCTTGTCACCTTATTAATCGTATGCCTTCATCAGTTCTCGATGGTTCCTCTCCTTTCTCCATCTTGTTTCCTTCATCACCACCATTTACCCTTCCTCCAAAAATCTTTGGGTGTGTTTTCTATATTCATAACCTTGGCCCAGGTTTTGTTAAGCTTGATCCACGTTCTACCAAGTGTTTTTTTGTTGGTTATTCTCGGACTCAAAAAAGATATCGTTGTTATAGTCCTGTACTTGACCTTCTGGAAGAAACCGGCATGTTGGGTGTACGACCTATTGACACCTCTATGGATTCAAATCGTAAATTCTTGAAAGAGGAAGGGGAGTTGTTTGGAGACCCAGGTAGGTATCAAAGACTTGTTGGGAAATTGAATTATCTCACTATCACAAGACCAAACATCTCTTATGCAGTGAGTGTACTGAGTCAATTTTTGCAAACGCCTAGGGTCTCACATTGGGATGCTGTAATTCATATTTTTCGTTATCTTAAGCAAGCCCTTGGCCTTGGATTACTGTATCGATCAAATGGACATCTTAGGGTTAAAGACTTTTCAGATGCTGATTGGGCAGGATCTCCTTCAAATAGAAGATCTACTACTGGATATTGTACCTTTGTGAGAGGTAACTTGGTTATATGGAAGAGTAATAAACAAGTATTAGTAGCTCGGTCTAGCACAAAAGGTAAATACAAGGCAATGGCTCACACTGCTAGTGAGCTGACATGGTTGTAACACTCCCTTAAATAGATTGGGTTTCCAGCTCCTATGCCTCTCCAGTTCCCCAGTTCCATGAGAAGACTAAACATATAGAGATTGATTGTCACTTCATTCGAGATAAGAAACTAAGTTGTGACATTTCTACACCTTTTGTGAAATCTGCCGATGAACTCGTAGATATGTTTACTAAGTCTCTGTGTTGGAGTCGGTTAAAACTTATTGAAAAATGCTAGGGAGCCCATTTTGGGCTCCTGATACATTTGCCCGATTCCTTTTTTTTAATTTTTTCTAGTTTCTTTTTTTTTTTTACGTAGTGATTAAGAAAACATTGTTTAATAATATTGTGAATTTTTTAGTTTTTTTAAAAATATTTAAAAGTGTTAAAAAAATAATGTGAAAAAAAAAATTTTAAAGATTTTTTGTTTTTTTTTTCACATTATTTTATTAACACTTTTAAATATTTTTTAAAAAACTAAAAAATTCACAATATTATTAAACAATATTTTCTTAATCACTAAGTAAAACTAAAACTAAAAAAAATTAAAAAAAAGGAATCGGGCAAATGCATCGGGAGCCCAAAACGGGCTCCCTAGCATTTTCCAAACTTATTTGTTTCAAGCTGGGTTTATATGATATATATGCCCCAGCTTGAGGGAGAGTGTTAGAGGACATGGTTGTAATAAGTATAACTTGTGAGAGTATAATTGTCAATTGTATGTAGTATATATGCTGTTGTACATCAATGAATAAAAGTAAGAAGTATTTTTCCCTCCATAAACTTCTACAGATATATTATTTATTAAGTATATATTAATTATTAAGTATTCAACTCTTTTTTGTTTACATGTTATAAATATCCCACATAATGATTGTTAGAGTTGTCATATTTTGTACGGGAACTGATTCCTCTTAGAACTTGAGGTTATTTTTGTAATTATGTTATAGTTACTCTAGTATAAAACATGTATGCAGACAATCAATAGTAACAGACTCTTTTTTCATGCTTCCCCCTACTTTTCTTCTCTTCTACACATTTTATCAACTTTACAACTCAACTTTATAAGCCTACTTGGTACCAAACAAACAGATCCAGCCATTTGAATAAGCACAAATGTTTGAAGATTATTTGGGCTTAACTGAGACAGTCTGACTTCAGCATCTGTATGCTGACGTCATTGCCGAACTCCAATAACCACATGGTTTGAGTTATCGGAGCCTCCTGGTAACTGTGGTGATTTTGCATAATTTGTTTAAGCCATTAGTTTTCTATGTTTTTAATATTTTTCTCTAATTTCAAGATTAGTTTCAATCTGTAAATCTGGAGCTGTTTTGAAGTTTTTCTTGCCCGAGTCTCCTTCTATTTTACCTGAATAAGGTATAGAAACACTCAATTTGTGCTGGTTTGATGATATGTTGCATTTTTTTTGGGTTTTTCTATAGATTTGGTGTGCTCGGCTTGTCATAGGTACTGATTTTCTGACTTTTTTGAAGTTGATGCCTTGTTTGTTGTTTGTTGGATTCTGGATTTGTTTTTTGTGGTCTGGTTGCATCAAATCCTTTGGGAAGAATCACAAAATTCAACTGTGGTAGCAATTTGAGGCTCCATACTATGCCACAACCATCCAGAACAACTAAATTCTTGCTCATCCAATCGTGATAAGTTTCATCTTCCATGGCAGGTGGAGTCCGTCAAATATTTCAATCCTCACTTTCCACAAAGTAAGATTTTCACAGCATTTGCCCAAGCTAGATAATTAAGACCATTCAATTTTTTCGAGTTAATTGGTTTGGGATATCATCATAATTGTTCTGGGAGACCACTATCCAAGTACTATAGTAATCTTAAGAATTTGTGGGATCAACTGCTAAAGTATTGTCATTTTACTACTGATTTGGAGCAACAAAAACATCATTGGGAAGAATTTATGAGTCTTTCCTTGCAATCTAGTTTAGACACTAATCTACGTGGGTTCAAAGATCAAATTCTTGCTAGTGAGACCTTACCTACAGCTGCTAATGCATATTCTCGATTGTTGCGCTCACCCTGGGGGCAAAATTCCACCGTCACCTCCTCGGAGTCTTCAGCTTTAGTTTCAAATAGTAGCAGTCGCGGTAGCCCACATGGTGGTTTTCATGGTGGCCTTAGAGGCCATGGTTCCCGTAGTGGTGGTTGTACTGGTGGACGAGGTGAGAAGAAATGCGTTTGTTGTAATGGTAATGAGCATACTCAGCCATATTGTTGGGTGCAGTATGGCACTCCAGATTATGTGGACCTACCAAGTCACAACTTACCTCTTACTTCTTCTGGGAATATAACTTCTGGTTTTAATTCCCATAATGTACTCACCACTCAACTTAGTGAGCTTATTTAGTGCCTGAGCACTTCCTTCTTCCACAGCTACATAGCTGATTCAGGCAATGCTACATGTGTGGCCAATTCCTCCCCATCTTGATCATTGATTCTGGAGCTAACAAACAAATATCTGGTATACGATCTCTCTTTCCTAATTTGATTCCTGTTGAACATGAAATTGTTCTAGCCCACGGCTCTTCTCGGCCTGTTTTTGATAAAGGTGTCCTTCATCCTACCAATTCGTTATCCTTACCATCTAGTCTCTATGCTCTAGATTTTCCCTTTAATTTGCTTTCTGTTAGTCAATTAGCTAAAGTTTTATAGTGTGAAATTTGTTTTCTCCTATCTCTTGTATCTTTCAAGATCTCAAGACCAAAACGATGATTGGTTCGGGCATGAGAATGACGGCTTATTTTATCTAGATCTTGATGGTCTCGCTGTCTTATTTCATCAATTTTGAGTGCTACCATATCTTTCAGAATGTTGTTGCTTGCTCTAGTGCTGAAGCTGAATATAGAACTTTGGCTCATACTGCTTCCGAATGTTTTGGGTTCGCTCCTTCCTTTGTGACTTGGGTTTTGATGTTCATACTCCTATGCAGATGCAGTGTAACAATCAAGCTGCAATCTTTATTGCTATCAATCCTGTCTTCCATGACCGTATTAAACATACCAGAGTCGGTTGTCATTTTATTTGAGATTTATGTGACTCCCTTTGTTAGCTCAGAAGACCAGCAGGGTGATATTCTCACGAAACCATTATCCCATGCCTCATTTCAGCGATTATCCAACAACTTGGGCATGTTTGATTTATATGCTCCAGCTTGAGGCGGAGTGTTAGAGTTGCTTATTTTATATAGGAACTTGTTACCCTTAGAACTTGAGGGTATTTTTGTAATTATGTTATAGTTACACTACTATAAAATATGTATGCAGGCAGTCAATAGCAACAGACTCCTTTTTTACATTTCCCTCTATTTTTGTTCTCTTCTACACCTTTTCTGAACTCCACAACTCAACTTCACTTCTCTATTATGATAAAGAGGATGAGTTGACGTGCTAGAACTAGTAGTTGAGACCACGACCTAGTAGTGTTCGTTTTATTTTGTTGCATTCCATACTATGGTTCAATAAAATTTTAAGTTATGGCCTGAGATATTAAAGTTTATGGATCTCTTATTTCCTGGCACTATATAGTGGTATGATGTGGCATTCCAAGAGTGAGTCAAACCATAAAACTAAAATTACAAGTGCATCCATTTTGGGTTGAACACAACCTGCATGGCACCAAAAGCTACAACCATCATTAAAGAGATCTGATTTACATAGCAAAGAAAGTTTTCAATCTTTAGACCCCGCCACAATTGAGAAGACAGACAACTATAGATATGCAAAAGATTTTCTGCATTACCTTCATTTTTGTTGGTGTGACATCTTTTTCTTTTTTGAAGAATGCACAAAACTGCAAAAACTGCAAGAAAGCTTATGAGTCCACCAACAGTGATGCCCACAATGAGACTGGTCCTATTCTTCTTCCTGGTTGGAGGTGTGTTACTGACAGTAGGTCGGAAATCTGCATAAAAGTTCAATAAAAATTGAATCAGTGAAGCAGACGGTGAAAGCAAACAAGCGGATGAGTGATTAGCTCTTCTAAACTTTCCGGAAAACTGGATATTCAGCTCTCCACAACACATCACACCACAAAAGACCTTTTGGAAATAGATGGCTAAGAAACCAGCATGACATCACCACAGGTAGTGTTCAAAATGTTTTTCTTTTTTCATAAGTTATTTAATTTTTATTAATGGTAAAAAAAGACACCATCTAAGTATAATGGGAGTATACATCAGATGTACCTAACTAGAGAAAATAATAGGATCAAGAAAGTCATGAAGATTAAAGCTAGAGAAACAAAAATGTTCAGCCATACACAAGTATGGTGTGTTACGGAATAACACTTTTGAGATTCTCCATTTCCCTTGTGTTGTCTTTAGAACTCTGATAATTTATTTCACGCCAAATGCACCAAATAAAGCATATTGAAATCATTTTCCATGATGTTCTGTTCTGTTTACTTTCAAACCGACCTTTCTAACTTGCTAATAGACCTCTCAAGCTAAATGTTCAAAATTCTGTGGCTCTCACAAAAGGCAGAAGCATTTATAGTGTAAACTGCTCCTCATCGTTCTATTGACCAAAAATAAAGGAAAAGCTTCTTCCGTTTTAAAGATTCTATTGAAGGCTGTTTCCAGAAAGCACTAAGAGATTGTGACTATTTTCTCTTCTGTGATCCTGTTTTCATGTCATGTGCTTATTTTCCCTAGCAATATGAAATCATATTGCATGTGTTCAAGGTCTGTTTTTTTTTTTTTTAATTTTCTTGTAAATTACTTGGGGTATTCTGTGGCTTTAATAAATCCTGTCTTTAGAGGCTTCTCTCATTTCTCTTTGATATTTTTTTATGCCACTAAGGCTCCAGGCATACCATGATACAATCATAGGAAAAGGAAAAAACATCATTATAGTCTTTCCGAAGGTCAATCACTTTTTCAGATCTTCTAGAACCAACCCTTCCCTACTGACTCCAGATGAATAGGCAGGGTTTCTTTCATGACATGATACTAAAAGATGTCGTGGGCAAGAGCATACAAGAGAGATATAACTCAACAACAACAAAACAAAAGCCAAAGCTTTAAATGTCAAAATAAGTCAGAATCGGTTTGAATGGCCGAATGAATTGGCCTTGTGATCTCGGTTTATTATATAAACTGTACAAGAGTTCTATACATGGAAAGAAATAAGTAAATGCTAACTCTATCCCTATACAATCTGTTGAATATTATGCTAATTGTACGGAAGAGTAAATCAGGGAAATAAATAAGGAAACAAATATGGACAGCAAAGCTGTCCATTGACATTAAAAAGCCATGAACGTCCAGAAGGATAGAGAGAAGCGGTGCATGTGCCTCTCAAAATGCCAATAACCCTTGGATTGAATGGCATCACCTTCTCCTTAGAGGGTGGAGGTTGAGGTTATTCAGTTCTGTGCAGTTGTCTAAGTTATTGTATTTGTTTATTACAAAAGAACTAAACAGGAAAAACAAAAGTGGTCGAACCAGTGAGAAGAAGAGAATTGTGAGAATACCTAAATGCATGCCACATGAATGCAATATTGTTCAGAAAATTGACCTAGTACGTTATGTGGTGAAATGCATGAAACGGAGGAGATTCTGATTCCACAACTGTAATATGGATTGGCACCTTTTATTCCGAATGGTCTCTAGAGATATCATACTAGCCGTTTATGCCACCAAAACTTCAAATGGCCCAGTCTTGTGCTACAAGTATTTATATACATGGGAAGGATGCAGTAACATCCACCATTCTAGGTCTCTTTGATGTTGCATCATTTCATAAAAGGAATTGGAAACCCAGTCCCCATTGCAAAATTAAATATAGGAGAATCACAAAATGAGTCATTAAACTCCTAAATATATGGTAGCAATTCCCAATCTTTTACCTGGGGTAACACTGATGGCAGAAATAGAAGGCCCATAAGTACCTTTGCTAGGTATGCAGCAAGTCCCTTTCCCAGCCCAAAATAGATGAATTTCAAGATAGTTCTCCAATACCTGAGCCTTAAACCCCTTCCGGACAGCTTGAAATGTGACCCCATTTGCCTCTCTTTGTATGTTAAAATCCTTCAAAACAAGATTCCCCTGGAAAATAAAGAAATTCAGAATTTGTATGATGATGATGATGATAGTAGTACTCATAATATATAATAAACTTTAAGAACATGGGGGATTTATTGTGTTGAACTCTCACTAATTATGATAGGGTTGGGAAAGTAAGAGCATTTTACAAGACTTTTTGTTTAATTAAATTTTATTTAATTTGTAAAACTTACATCTGTTACAGACGAGGAGTAATACTCGAGAAAGATAATTATAAAAGTAAACAAATCATAATCAACTAGTAGGGTAACAAGGAGTGTGTTGCCCAAAAAACTCAGTAAAAGAGACAGTCAAAACAGTTTCAAAATAATTCAAGGATATAATACAGACCTGGATATAAATATCAAACAGGCGGGTCCCAAGAGTATTCCACCTAAAAGAACCTTGGAATGCTGTTTCTGCAAACTGGAGGCTCACAGTGTAATTGCCATTCTCTAGCCCCAAGCCATAATATCTTAAGGAAGAAGCAGAGATTCGTGCCGTCTGGAAGAGCCTTACGTCAGAAGTATTTGTAATTTGAGTAGATGTAGAACTTTTATATTGAGGATTGTCGCTCTCAGCAAAATATCCAACATTGCTAACTGCCCACCTCTTATTCTCAGTAACATAATATGTAGCAGGGCCAAGGGTCTCATTATCCCATTCATATGCAATGTCAGAAGAACGGATCTGTGGACCACCACAATTGATAGAAAAATTATAATCTGCATGGCAATGTAAAACAGCTCGTCAAAGTAAGTTCAGAAAGCTCTTCTCACATACAGAATTGGCATCATCTTTATCCCGATTTGCTTGAATACATGTAAGAAAATTTGTCAGGACATTATTGAACTCGATTTTAAATCCTATTCAAATCAAGGAGCCCACTTTCCAGATCTAGAATTTTATGCATGGAATTTAGTAGGCCATTTGACTGATAGGATTGAATTTTGTTCGTAGCACTAATGATAGTTCCATCACTTATCAACTGAAAACTTAAAATATTCTCATACAACTTCAATATTTAAAAACTCGGCCTAAAGTTAATGGATGAACCATAGATCTGTGCAATAGGGGAACTCATGCAGCTGACAATTTTGTAGATTGATAAAATGAAAAATCTTTTGCTGCACATGTTTTTTTATAGGTAATCAAGAAGTTTTATTCATAAGAAAAAAAGGCATAGCCCAAGTATACAGGATTTTGCTGCACATTTATATTCATAATGAGAAAACCATTGCACCAGTACACAATTGCCTCTGCCATATAAATTGAATTTATGAGTTTAAATGGATGACCTCAGTAGCAAAAGAAGTGAGCTCCTACCATTAAAGTGGGGAACCTAAAATGCTTTAGTTAGTTGGCAGAGCCAAAACATTTAAGAATTAATGGTACGTCTACTCCTTTCAAGACGCAGGTTCGAGGTTGACCTATTTGAGTGGGGATCTGTAATTTAAAATGAAAAATAAGGTGAATTGTATTACACACATGAAAATATTATGATATATGTTAGAGGGCATCATTGTACTAAGTATACCCATCAGGGTATATTTAATACAATGATGAGGAAGCATATACTTGGCTTATTGAAAGAAACTGGTTTAATGGGTGCTCAACCTATTGATATTATCGATCTGAATTGTAAACTTTTTATGGATGAGGGAGAGTTGTTTGAAGAGCCAAGCAGGTATAGTCAACTTTTTGGAAGTTGAATTATCTTACTATCACCAAAACTAACATTTCTTATACAGAGAGTCAATTCTTGGAAGCTCATGGGCTCCACAATGCAATGCTGTAACACATATTCTTCTCTATCTGAAGGGAGCCCCCCGGTGTTGGATTGCTACATAGGCGAACAGACTTTTCTGAATGCAAGATTTTTTAGATGCTAATTCGGTAGGGTCTACTTCATATAGAAGATCTACTACTTAAGACTATACCTTTTTGGGAGGTAGTTTGATTACATGGAAGAGAAAGAACAAATAGTTGTAGCTTGTTTGCCTGTAGAAGCTAAATACAAGGTAATGGCTTATACCATTAGTGAGTTCATGTGAGGACCTTGCCTATTCAAAGGTAGGAACTCCCCACAAGCGGGTAAACATGACCGGGAGAAATGTTAGGAGGGAGAACGAGAATGAGGACTAAGCGAGTCGAAACACTAGGCGAGTAAAGGCACAGGTTGTGAAGTGCAAGTGAGCAAGTCAAGTGTCACCTCTGGCGAGCAACGAACAAGGCAACCGAAAAAATACGTGTCCTACATCGAGCAAGTAAGGGACGTACAAGCGATATGTTAGGCGAGCTATGGGTAGGCAATGATGTGGGCAAGCAATGTTTAAATGTGAAAGTATTTCTGGGGAGAGTATTAAAGGACACGGTACGAGAGCTGCAGTGCTCAGAGAGTAACAAGTGACTTATCGAGGCTTGTACTCCAATGAAGAAGAGGAGAAGAGGAGTACAAATTCGAACATCATGTGTCTGGCCACACAATCAAGTTTACCTCCACGTGGGCAAATTTCATATGTGGCAGGCTGAGCTTTTATTTCCAAGGCGGACTGCAAGGACGTGCAAGACTTGTCCACTCAATCAACTCAACTTCTGCCACTCTTCAATGCAGCGTACACATGGACGATCGAGATTCATGGCTTCCCTTAGCCAATTAGAGACCAGAGTTGATAGATCCTTGATAGATGTAACTGTCCGTATAAAAGATATTTTTCCTTCAGTCTTCATCTCACGTTCGAGATCTCCAAGTGTTCAGATTCTCTCTCTCTCTCTCTCTCTCTCTCTCTCTCTCTCCGGTTCTAAACTTCAAGAAGGAAAAGGCGAAGCTCAGAGTCTTCATCAAACAAGGAGGCTAGCATCTTCAGCGCAATGCTTGGTGATAATTCACTACTAAGGTATTCATTCCTACGACGACGGTAGTAATGTGGGGTGATGTCTATGTGGGATATGATCAGGATGCTTATCTCTTATATTTCAGTCCGTTTCTCTCATGATTTTCCTACGTGCATGTTTTCTTATTACGACTTACTGATTACTTTGATGTTACTCTTTCAAAGTACTTAATATTCGGTTTTAAAAGAAGTTCTAGGTGTGTGAGTGGATCATGAATTCCAAGTCGGGATGGAGCATTGTCTCAACGGAGCTTCTCTAGTTACTCAAGAGTGCCTAAGAATTGAGTAACATCCCCTGGATTGTCGTTGGGCGAAAACAGAATCTGGTGAGATGGTAATGCTCTCGGGTCGACGTTGTTACCTTTTATGGCAGAGTCTAGATGACACTAGGCAACAAATGCGCCGGGCGTTGAACTGGGTGTTGCTTCTTACGAAGTCATACACCTAGTCATTACCCATAGTGTGGCGAAGGGAGACAGGTGTGTGTGTGGCCAGTTTATAGGGAGCAGTAGTGCATACGTTAATAAACGAAAATGGTTGGTGTAGTGATTTTATGTGTTGATTTGGATCTGGAGTTCGGGAAATGATATGTTATGAGAAGATTTGGGCACTGGGTGCTCGATGATGTTTATTGTGTATTGATTTGGACACTAGGTGCTCAGAGATATGTACAATGAATCATGATTACTTTGTTTTGCTAGGAGGTTGGTACCTCGGTATGCTTATGGTAAATGTGATTTCCCATTTCATTTACTTGAAGCTTCTACATTCATATTCATAGCCATTTCTTACATTAATAGTGTTTTCATGCGTTTTAACTTGCCAAAATCTCACCATAGTAGTCCCACTACAGTTTTGCTCCTTGGAATCGTAGATTTTGATGCAAATGTAGCTTAGGAGGGTTAGTTTGAGGAAGGACCAGCGCAGCCCAAGGAATAGCAATGGAGGCCTGTCCCCATTAAGTTTATAATCTCTTGTAATTTAGGATGTTTACTTGTATCGGGTGATAAACATGGGTTCAATATTATTTGTGCGGTGATGAACAAATCTTGGTATGTAATTTGATGTGATCGTGACTTATGGAAAATGTTATTGATGGGTGAGTTATGCATAAACCTCTAGTACTATTGTTTCCAGTTTCCAACTAAAACCCTACTCTTTTCCGCTGCGACATTTGTATATATGTGTGCTTAGCGTACGAGCACACAAGACTCCTACGTGTGTAAGGGGATGCAAACGTGCGGCGTGCAACCTAAGCACTGCGGTTCCTTGCCAAACCACAACCAAGGCCCAGGGGCGCCACAGTTGACATGTTTACAACACTTTCTTCAAGAGATTGGCTTCCTATCTCCTCCTCATCAATTGTTTTGTGGCAGTAATCAAGTTGCAATACATAATGCCTCTAATCCTATGTTTCATGAAATGACTAAGCATATAGAGACTGTTATTTCACTCTAGATAAGATATTGAGTGGTGATATTTCTACACCTTTGGTGAAGTATGTGAAGCAACTTGCAGATGTATTTACTGAGTCCTTGTGTCATAATCTAGCATAGCACAAGAGAAATCTTTGAATGTATTAACCTCCCAATCACGAGCCACTCTTAAAAAACTTTCATTCTACTAAGGAGAGACATTTGAGAATTTTAGTAGATTAGAGAGTAAAGCCTCAAGTGCATGCACACAACTATATGTTACGGGATTTGGGATTTGATTTGTAATGTTACGGGATTTGATCTGTACTATTTTAGGAATGTTTTCTTTTATGTCTCGATTGTATATAGCAGACAATTAGGGTGTTAGGCTGTAAATAACGTTGGGAAATACTTACCTTGTATAGCATTTAGGTGCTGGAAATCAGGCAATCACGATGTAAATCTCTTCTATATAATGAAAGCAAACCCTATGGAAAGGGCATTCAGACCAATTAACATGGTACCAGAGCCCTACTCTGTTTTCAGTCTCTGTGGTCTTAATCTTTGGTGTGCGATTTCCATTCGTGAGAATTTGTGAGTTGTCGGCAGGAGGAATTTTTTTTCCTGCACGTTATTTTGGTTCCTGGTTGAGTGCCGAAGCTCTTTGTGGTGTTCATATTTCTGCGTTTGCCATTTCGTTGGCTGTCGGAGTTCCATCGGCATTGTGAGCCCTACTTCTTGTTGCGGGCTCCTTATTTTTGGTGTTTCCGTGGTTGCCAAAGCTCTTTGTGGGTGGCTGTGTGCTTGTCGGTGTCTTTTGTGGCCGTCGGTGACTTTGTGGGTGGCTGGGCTTCTTCTGGGTGATCGACGAAGGGGCAACTTCGTTCTCTGCTGTGTTGTGTTCACACAGGGCAGGTAATTTTGAGTTGGGCTTTCGTGGTTGATCTGGCCTTCCGTATTTTATTTCTGCTAAGCTTTTGAAATCTGGTTGTGTTTGGACCTCTTCGTATTTGGATTTTTTTTGGACTGGTTTGAGTTAGGCTTGCCATTTAGTTCGTTGACTGCTTCGGCTTATTTTTTTTAGAGTTCTTCCTCATGTCTACTGAAAATACTATTGTTCGATTTACTGGCAAGAACTTTCCGTCGTGGGAATTTCAATTTAAAATGTTTTTGAAAGGGAAAGAATTATCAAAATATCTTGATGGTTCTGCTCCAATTCCTACTGATGAAAAAGAATTGGCACAATGGGAGGTTAAGGATGCTAAAGTGGTCTCTTGGCTATTGGGGACGATTGAACCCCACCTTGTGCCAAATCTTTGTTGTTTTACTACGGCTCATGCTATGTGGGACTACCTGCAACGTATTTATCACCAAGATCACAGTGCTCGGAAATTCCAATTGGAGTTGGAAATTAGCAATTACAATCAAGGTAATTTGACCATTAAGCAATTTTATTCTGGTTTTATTAACCTTTGGCGCGAATACTCTGCTATTGTTCATGCTAAGGTTCCCACTGCGGCACTCGCGGCTCTTCAAGCGGTTCATGCTGAGAGTCAACGTGATCAACTTCTAATGAAACTTCGACCTGAATTTGAGCCTGTTCGAGCCGGTTTATTGAACCGTAATCCGGTTCCTTCTTTGGATATTTCTTTGGGAGATTTATTACGTGAAGAACAACGGTTATCTACTTAGATGGGTATGACCTCTGAGAAAGTCTTTTCTGAGGCTGTGAATGTAGCCTATGCAGCACAAGGGAGAGGGAAGAATAAGTTACAGTGTTTCAGTTGCAAGAAGTTCGGTCATATCGCTCGCAACTGTCCTAAGAAAGTTTGTAACTACTGCAAGAAAGAGGGTCATATCATCAAAGAATGTCGAGTGCGGCCTCAGAATCGCCAATCCCAAGCCTTTCAAGCTGCTGTTCAGCCCTCATCTTCTTCTGTGCCCCCCACTGTAAGTTCTGACTCATCTGTTCTCACACCTGCCATGGTCCAACAGATGATTGTCTGCTTTTACGGCTTTAGGCCTACAAGGTAAAGATCCTACCTCCATTTCTTCTTGGATTGTTGATTCGGGTGCCTCTAATCATATGACTGGTAGTACAACGGGTCTCCATGATGTTCGTAAGTATGGAGGCATGCAAACAATTCAGATTGCTGATGGCAGTACACTTCCTATTACTGCTGTTGGTACTTTGGGTTCTTCATTTCGCAATGTTATTGTCTCTCCTGGATTATCTACCAATTTGATTTTTGTTGGACAATTGGTGGATAATAACTGTGATGTTCATTTCTCTCGTGGTGGTTGTCTTATGCAGAATCAGGTGTCGGGGACGGTGATCGCGAACGGGCCTAAAGTGGGACGTTTATTTCCTTTACAGTTTTCTATTCCTAATGTTGTTTCTTTTGCTTGTACGGCTACTGCCAATAATAATGAAGTATGGCATAAGAAATTGGGTCATCCTAATTCTGTTGTCTTGACTCATCTTTTGAAACATGATTTTTTGGGCAATAAAGATTCTTTTTCTTCGTCTCCTGTATCTTTTGATTGTGCTACTTGTCGTCTTGGTAAAAGTAAAACATTACCTTTTCCTGTGCATGGTCGTCGTGCTTCTACTTGCTTTGAGATTGTGCATACTGATGTTTGGGGTGTCAATCCTATTATTTCTCATGGGCAGTATCGTTATTTTGTGACGTTTATGGATTTACTTGGATCTATTTTCTCCGTTCTAAAGCTGACGTGTTCTCTGTTTTTCAAAAATTTGTTGCGCTTGTTGAGACACAGTTCAGTACTTGCATCAAAACCTTACACTCCGACTCAGGGGGGGAATACATGTCTCATCCTTTCAGACTTATCTTCAGCAAAAAGGGATCATTTCTCAGCGTTCTTGTCCTTATACCCCTCAACAAAATGGAGTCGCTGAGCGTAAGAATCGTCATCTCTTAGATGTCGTTCGTACTTTGCTGACTGATTCATCGGTACCTTCTAAGTTATGATTCTCCCTATCTTCGATTATTTGGCATATCTCCTGAGTATCAATCCTTTCATACTTTTGGGTGTGTTTGTTTTGTTCATCTGCCACCTATTGATCGTCACAAGCTTGCTGCCCAGTCTGTCACATGTGCTTTTATGGGATATAGCCCTACTCAGAAAGGATTTGTTTGTTATGATGCTCATGCGAACAAATTCCGAATCTCTCGGAATGTGATTTTTTTTTAAAATCAATATTTCTTTCAGTCTCAGGTTATTTCTGATCCTCCTATCACTCTTCTACCTGCTTTTGATGATGTGTCTTCTTCTATTGAGCGATTTAAACCAGGTATGGTGTACCATAGACGTCCTCCTTCAGCGCCTCTTCCAGACACTGATCCGTCATCTGATTCTATGCTTCCTCAACGTTCCACCCAAGTTACACATCCACCAGATAGGTATGGTTTTTCTCATACCTCGCTTACTGCCACCCTCGATATCGTTTCTGTTCCTCACTCTTATACTCAGGCAGCTACTCAAGCATGTTGACAGCAGGCCATGCAAGAAGAAATCCAAGCTTTTCAATACAATCACACTTGGGATCTTGTGACTTGTCCCTTTGGTGTCAAACCGATTGGTTGTAAATGGGTATACTCAGTCAAGTTTTGGTCTGATGGCTCACTAGACCGATATAAGGCCCGTCTCGTGGCTCTTGGGAACCGACAGGAGTATGGTATTGATTATGAAGAGACATTTGTACCTGTTGCCAAAATGACTACTGTACGGATTATCTTGGCACTTGCTGCGTCACAAGGGTGGTCTCTCTGGCAAATGGATGTGAAGAATGCTTTTCTTCATCGGGATTTGAAGGAAGAAATTTATATGTCTCCACCTCTTGGCATGTTTACTACACCTTCCTCAGAGGTTTGTCGGCTACGCCGATCTTTGTATGGTTTGAAACAGGCTCCGCATGCATGGTTTGATAAATTTCGCTCTACTCTACTTGCTTTTCACTTTACTCAGAGTAAGTTTGATTCCTCTCTATTTCTTCGCAAGACTTCTGCAGGAATTGTATTGCTTCTAGTATATGTTGATGATATTGTGATTACTGGC
>QEOT01005497.1:0-18048 GCA_003123785.1 Pterocarya stenoptera
AACAAATGATCATATTTGATTCTGTTCGAATGGATGGAGTGTTCGAATAGATTTTATGCATTCGAACCAATAAATTTATCAAATGACTTGTGTTCGAACATAAACTATGTTGGTTTGAAAAGATTGATTATTTTTTAAATTCGTTCCATTCGAACGAGGTTTTGGAAATTAATGTTGTTCGAACAAATATTTTATTGTTCGAATGGATGTATGGATTGTATTTCACAGTAGTCATTCGAACGCGTTATTTTGTATTCGAATGGGTCTATTTTTGTTTGAATGGATTTATAAATGGTAATTGATCGTTCGAATATGTTATTTATCGTTTGAACGGTAATAATCATACAGTAGAAAATATAATTAAAAACAGAATACTAATATTACAGAAATTGTAATTCAAACACCACAATTGTTCAAATGTTTTGAAACATCATAGTAGAAAGACAATTAAAAAATTTTTTTTTAAGATTGTGGTGGTGACATAGAGTTTTGGTACATCATGATTGATTGGAATTGTTCAAACATTTGTTGGTTATTTAACTGCAACCTCTATTCTAATCTCACCTCAAGATCCACTACTTGATCTAATCAGGTCAGCAACTTTTTTTCCTTGGACCTCAATCATTGTATCTCAAGTGTTGCTTCCTCCCATGCCTTAGTCTTGTCGTCATTCGATTTGACTAGAGAAGAGGATGATGATGTTGATGATAACTTCATGCAATATCTTAAGCCCCTCAAATATTCAGAATGTGATCCAAGAACTTGAGAAAAGATATGAGCATCGTTGATAGATGATTCATCAAATGGATCTGCAGCAGTTTCCTTTATTCATTCTGCAAAATGAAAATATATATTAGAACTTAAATTAGAAAAGTGTATTATATGTTAATATTTAACGGGAACTAGAATAACTTACCATTTTATTAGACAAACGATGAAAAGATTGAGAACTTGCATGATAGTGTATCGTTCGTTAAATTTGATATATTTGCTTCGTTCATGGTACTCCTTTGCTAAAAAAAATATTGTGTCTATATGTTTAATACATCTATCATATACTATTCAAAAAAGATAGCAGCAAAATTACCTGATAAGCAGGATTTTCAAATATATCACAAACGTTTTCCCATTCGTTTGGTCGCATTGCTTAGAATGGATTTTGGCGCGCCTCTATTATAGTACTGAACTTCTTATAGTGTGGATGACATCGACCTTTGTACCTCCGAAATACATTCGACATCAATTCCTCAACCGTTAATTAATCATCTCGTCAGTCAACATTAAGTTCAAACTCATCCTCTCAAAAATTATAAACAATTGGTATAAATACAAAATAACTTTAAATTAACATGTTATATACTTAGTTGCTTGAGATGTAACTTATTACTGAGCAACGATTTTTTATATGGTCTTTCACATCTTGAGAAACTTTAGACAAAGAGGATGTAGCAATCGGTGCATACGTGAGAGAAAGCATACCAACATAAGAAGCAAGCCACGCTGCCGAATCTCCGGAGCTACCTGTATAATCATGAGGAATATCAATTTTAATTTTATCCACTTTCCTTACTTTTTCTATACAGACACCCCTTGTAGTGCCTCGACCTCGACGCTGGCTTACAATAGCTATATATACAGTAATTAAATCATATATTTGAATTAAGTTATTTTTATTTTATAGATATATATTACTTAAATTGAGCATAAAAGGTGATATTTAATTTGATATATTATACATTGTTCTGGGTCTGGCGATATTGGCCCACTATTGATGGTAGGTAAACCACACGGGGTGTTGGTAATGGATGGGAATGGCGCACGTGTTGATTTATGTTGAAAGGCATATCTGTTTAAAATTGTATTAAATTATTATTTGAACAAATATTACGGATATTTATAAGAATGATACTTACAAAAATATCTGTTTGAAATTCATTCATTATAGGTTTTGCTGGACCAGTCGCCCTCATCTTCACTAGACACTTCAGTTGATTCATCTTCTTCTGGCATTTTACCCTCAATTACTTCTGGTTGAACATTTTCTCTAAGCAATGGGACCTTATCATATTGGCTTAGATCAACAAATAGATTGATACCTGATTCGTTTTTTTGATATGCTTCTTCATTTACTGGTGGACTATCATCTTCTTCATGTAGTTCGTCTGCCTCTGGAATGTAATTATATACATTTCTTGGTGCAAACTTCTCCACTATCCGCCATGGGTTCTGTACTCCAAATCATCTAAATAAAAAACTTGATTCGCTTGGCAAGCGAGAACGAAAGGATCGTCCTCATACCATGTGTAAGATGTATTGACACTCACAAAATATTTATCGTTACGCACTACCAACTTAGGATTTGAGACATCCCACCAATTACATTTAAACAACTAGACCATATATCTCCCCACGTACTTTAACGCTATGATATCTTCCCTAATTCAGTAGAAGTTAATGTTATCATTCTCATGGCTTCCTTCGACTACTATCCCACAATTTTGAGTTTTCCTATATCGTTCTCTGTCAACTGTGTGAAATCTAAATCCACACACCAAACATCTTGAGTATTGGATGGCCCGTTTGGACGAACCACGTACCAGAGCATACAGTTTTGGTGAGATTTCTTCTGAATTGTCACCATATTTCGATACAACCTACATTAATAAATATTATTATAGTTATATCAATGTTAGATAGAAATTTGTGGAGTTTAGTGGTATGTAGTTCAAATTATAAGATGGGGCTTTACAGTAATACCATATGTTCAAACCACGAGGCAAATTCCTTTTTGTGTGTCTTTTCTACGTCAGTTACACCATTTGTGTGAAGTAGTTATATATGTTCACTGCGCATGTTCATGTGAACTATTAATTTTTATCAAGTTATATTGTAGTATTATACATGAACTTAAAGATAGTATTGATTTAGAAGATCATCACTAACCTCCAGTAGTGGCCAATCTTTGCCCTGTTATACATCGAGTTCTTTCAAACTCTTGCCCACATAGGTCATAGCTCCCTTATGTGCCTATGGGACGTATAGTTTGGGAAAACACAGTAAATGTCGATGAGACTCTCATTTGCCTACCTTCATAATTTCGATCTGGTCTCGTAAATCTAGTATCAATCGCACGGAAATACATTAAACAAAAGATATGCCACTCATTATCAATGTATGACTTTGCAATTGAACCTTTTGGACGAGCTTTATTCCCCATAGATCCTTAAGTTTTTTGAAAAATCATTCAATAGGATACATCCATCTATACTGAACCTGGCTAGCGACTAAAGCCTCACAAGATACGTGCACAGCCAAATGAGCCATTACATCAAAGAATGAAGAAGGGTACAAACTCTCTAATTTGCACAATATCACTACAATGTCAATTTCCATTTTTACCAATGCATCAATTTTCAATGTTCTACTACAAATATCCATGAATCAGTTGGAGAATTTCTTTCTCTCTTAATGTGAAAGTGTATACTATCCGATGGGCATATAGGTAGACTACTCATTATCTTGGAAATGCAACTCTAGTCATATCCCCAACTTATTTAAACTTTATGAGAGTTAGCTGTATCTTTTGTCTTCCCTTCTATTGACATCGGAAGTCACTCTATTCTCACATATATTTTTCTCAATGTGCATAACATCTAAATTGTGACGTAGTGTCAAGGTAGACCAGTATGACAACATGAAAAAAGTACTTTTTTGTGTCCAATTCAACTCCGTTGTTTATCGTTTTCTCTTTCAAACTCTTGCATCTTTCTCAAATCTGTTTTCTAAAATATCCCCAACTGCGAGATAATATTATTCTCAGACAACTCTGGCAATGATAACCTGCGCTCAACCCTTCCATCAAATATTGCTCTATTTGAACGCCATCTATGATTTTGTGATAAATATCAACGATGTCCCATGAAACATAATTTCTTACCATTTGTCAACCACTAAGATTGTGTATCTTTATTACAAACAGGACAAGCCATTTTACCTTTGTGCTCCACCCAGACAAGTTTCCATATGCTAGAAAATAATTTATTGCCTACATCACTGCAGCATGCATCTTGAACTCTCTCGACGAGGCTACATCATACATACTGACACCCTAATCCCATAACTCTTTCAACTATGTAATCAATGGTTGCAGATATATATGTAATTCGTTCCCTAGTGACCTTGGTCTTGGTATCAGTAGAGCCATCGTAAAATATATATCCTTCATACACTTCCAAGGTGGCAAGTTATAGGACATTAATATGACAGGTTAAGTACTATGAGAAGTGCTCATTTTGCCAAATGGATTGAAACCATATGTTGCTAAACCAAGACATACATTGCGAGGTTCTTCGACAAACCATGAATGCAAGACGGAAATTTCTTCCATTGTAAGTGTAACACCTCGTATTTTAGTATATTTTTAATTGAAGTATTATTTTAATTAATTCAAATATTGGTTCTCTTGTTTTACAATTATAGGAGTTTTGATATATTATTTTATAATATTGATGCAGGGGGATCCGAGACAGATGATGCTGAGCTGTCAGATTGTACCTTGATGGCGCTGAGTTACCATGAGTTGGCAGATCAGCGCAAAGGCAGGAATTGATTGTGATATGTTCCTCATTGGGGCTGTTTTGAGTGTGTTTTAGTCTTTTGGCCATAACTTTGGCTACGGGTGTCGGAATCGCACATAAGACCCCAATTCGGAAAGCTCCTTTCAACGCGCATGCTGTCCATATCGAGCATGGCTCCATGTGCCTTTTTTTTAACCTCAAATTCTGCTATTTTCCCCTCCGAATCACTAGTTTTAGTTAATTTTTACTATTTATGGTAATTTTTTGCTTGTCAGTTAGGAAGTCGTTTTCAATCCGATTTGGGCCGGATTTTTTTGCAGATTGCTTATTTTATTTTGAATTTCCATTTAGAATGACTTCCGAGATTTTACTATTTTTGGCAAAATTAGGACAAACATGATTTTTGGCTATAACAGTCCGGCTTGTGGACTGATTTGAGGATTTTGTTGGATTTTATAATATTTCATTAAACCCTAGAGACTTTTCTCTCTGGTTTTGGGCAAATTTTCTCCTGTGAATCATCTGTTGGAACTAGCCTACAGGATAATCGCTATCCTGTCCGGCATCTGTTGGCATCAGAGCTTCAACATCTTCCTACGAAATTTCACCAGTTTCAATGGCTGGAGGTCGTGGTCGTGGTCGTCGTGGGCAGGTTCTAAATGAGGAAGCCCAACGCCGTGATCGCAATGTTCAGGATGTGATGATTGAGGATTTGCAGAGGCAAGTCGCAGAATTAACCCAGAGCCTGGCGGCGCAGGATTTCGAGCATCGTGAGGCCTCTGATCACGATTCTAGTTCCAGTTTCGAAAACCCATATCACAATTGTGCTCGATTCCGGGAGCACCGTGGTCGGGAGGAGCGTCATGGAGACCTCGGTTTTCGGGTCGATCTCCCCGAGTTTTCTGGTACGTTACAGGCCGAGGGATTCGTGGATTGGATTAATGAAGAGGAGCGTATTTTTTATTATAAGGAAGTCCTCGATCGTGTGAAAGTGAAAATGATCGCCATCAAACTCAAGGGCAGAGCATCTGCATGGTGGGAGCAGTTGCGACGTTCATGAGACAGGCAGGGCAAGGCCAAGATCACTGATTGGGAGAAGATGAAGAAGAAGATGAAGGGTCACTTCCTTCCCTTCGGCTACACGCAAACCTTGTTTCAGCGACTTCATGCGTTGAGGCAGGGCGCGCGATCAGTCGATGATTACATGGAGGAGTTTTACCAATTGGTCGCTCGGAACGATTTATCTGAGACGGAGGAGCAGATGGTGGCGCGGTATTTGGGGGTTTGCGCCAGCCCTTGCAAGATGTCCTCAGCCTTCATTCACTGTGGAATGTTTTGGAAGCCTACCAGCGTGCACTTGCTGTTGAAAAACAGCAAAACAGGAGACCAGTGATCTGAAGTGATCACAACAGTCGGCCAGTTCGCCCTCAGGATTCCCGTCCTGTCCAGCAGCCACCGCAGGGTAATTCTAACCCTACTATTAGATGTTTTCGTTGTGGTGAACAAGGGCATAGGGCGACTGATTGCAAGAAGCCTGCTAATCAAAAGGGCAAAAATTTGTTGATTGAGGAAAACGCGGTAGACGAGACTGAGGAGATTGGCGAGCCCGTGTATGACGATAATGAGACTGATGATGTGCTGTATGGAGATGGTCATGAAACTCTGGTCGTTCGCAAGAGTCTACTGAGTCCCAAGGGCGATTCAGGGGACGATTGGTTGAGAACCAATATTTTCCACACGACCTGCACAGTTGCAAATAAAGTCTGCAAAATGATCATTGACAGCGGTAGTTGTGAGAATGTAGTGTCCGAGGATGCAGTCCAGAAATTGCAGTTGAAGATGGACCGTCATCCTAAGCCATACAAGTTGTCATGGCTAAATAAAGGCAGTGAGGTAACAGTTGATAGGCGATGCCTCGTGTCTTTTTCAATTGGTAGAAAATATTTTGATAATGCCTGGTGTGATGTTGTGTCTATGGATGCATGTCATGTATTGTTGGGTCGACCTTGGCAATATGATCACAGTGTCATTCATGATGGACGGAAGAATACATATTCCCTTAACATCAAGGGAAAAAAGATTGTGTTGGCGCCCTGGCGGGAAAGACTCACTCCTACCTCGGTAACCAATAATACTAGCCTGCTTTCTATGTCCAAGTTTTTAGATGAGATTGAGCATGGAGGCGTGGCCTACACTTTACTACCTTGCGAGAATAGCGCAGTAGACGTGGATACAAATTTACCAGTAGAGGTGCAGCGGCTGCTAGCAGAATTCTCTGACTTGATTCCAGAGGATCTTCCTCCTGGGCTACCGCCTATGAGAGATATTCAGCATCAAACTGACCTTGTTCCTGGGTCAAGTTTGCCAAATCGACCAGCATATCGCCTCAGTCCCAAGGAGGCTGAAGAGTTGCAGCGACAGGTGGAAGAGTTGTTGGAAAGGGGCTATATCCGAGAGAGTATGAGCCCATGTGCAGTCCCTGCCCTGCTAGTGCCAAAGAAAAATGGTTCTTGGCGTATGTGTGTTGACAGCCGAGCGATCAACAGAATTACAGTGAAGTACCGGTTTCCAATTCCCCGTCTAGATGATATGTTGGATCAACTATCCGGTTCTAAGGTCTTCTCAAAAATTGACCTTAAAAGCGAATACCACCAGATCAGAATAAGGCCTGGAGATGAGTGGAAGACGGCGTTTAAAACGCCACAAGGGTTGTATGAATGGATGGTCATGCCTTTTGGGCTATCCAATGCGCCCAGTACGTTCATGAGATTTATGCATCAGGTCTTGCGGCCTTCTATGGGGAAATTCGTGGTAGTTTACTTCGATGATATCCTCATTTATAGTCCGACATGGGCTTCACACTTCGATCACCTCCGTGCTGTTTTTGAGATGCTGAAAACGAAGTGCCTGTTTGTCAATCAGAAGAAGTGTTCTTTCTTCACTACTTCTGTGACTTTTCTTGGTTTTGTTGTGTCTACTGATGGTGTTCATGCAGATCAGTCAAAGATAGATGCAGTCTTGGAGTGGCCCAGACCAAGGACCTTACATGACATCCGAAGTTTCCATGGATTGGCATCTTTCTACCATCGGTTCATTAGAAATTTCAGTACTCTGATTGCCCCTATCACAGAGTGCCTCAAGGGGCGTGATTTCCAGTGGTTTGAGGAGGTAGAGGCCAGTTTTCAACTGGTCAAGCAGAAGATGACCGAGGCACCAGTTTTGGCACTTCCTGATTTTGACAAAGTGTTCGAGGTAAATTGTGATGCATCTGGCGTTGGCATTGGTGGTGTTCTGAGTCAGGCAGGTCGTCCGGTTGCTTTTTTCAGTGAGAAGCTATCGGGATCAAAGAAAAATTATTCCACTTATGATCTGGAGTTTTATGCCATAGTTCAGTCCCTGAAGCATTGGCGTCACTACCTCGTACAGAAGGAGTTTATTCTGTTTACCGATCATGAGGCCCTGAAGTACATCAATGGCCAACACAAGCTGAGTAGACGTCATGCCAAGTGGGTGGCATACTTGCAAGAATTCACCTTTACGCTGAGGCACCAAGCAGGGAGTCTGAACCGCGTCGCAGATGCCCTGAGCCGTCGTACCTTACTCCTCACCACCATGAGTACCAAAGTTGCAGGCTTTGAGACATTCACAGATATGTATGCAGCTGATCCTTCCTTTGGAAGGATATTTCAGGAGGTAACTGAGGGTCACCGTCATGATTTTGTTTTGCATAATGGGTATCTGTTTCGTGGATTACAGTTGTGCATTCCAGATTGTTCATTGAGGCAGCAAATTATAAGTGAACTTCATAATGAGGGACACTTTGGCCGAGATAAGACCTTGGCCCTTATCTCTTCTGACTTTTATTGGCCCAAGTTGACTAGTGATGTGGCCCATTACGTGGACCGTTGTTATGTGTGCCAGCGGTCTAAGGGAGTTCTCACCAATGCGGGCTTGTACACTCCCTTACCTGTTCCTGAAGCTCCTTGGTTCGATGTCAGCATGGATTTTGTATTGGGCTTACCCCGCACCCAAAGGGCCTCGGATTCTATCTTTGTTGTGGTTGACAGGTTTTCCAAGATGGCCCATTTTGTAGCCTGCAGGAAGACTATGGATGCTGTCCGGATTGCCCATCTTTATTTCAGGGAGATTGTGCGTTTACATGGTGTTCCTCGATCCATCACTTCAGATCGTGATACCAAGTTCATCAGTCATTTCTGGAAGAGCCTGTGGGGGAAACTGGGAACGCAGTTGAATTTTAGTAGCGCCTACCACCCCCAGACGGATGGCCAAACCGAGGTGGTGAACCGAAGTTTGGGCAACCTTTTGAGGTGTTTGGCAGGAACGAAGCCGAAGCAGTGGGATTTGGCATTGCCTCAAGCAGAATTTGCCTACAACAGATCAAAAAACAGAACCACAGGTTTAAGCCCATTTGAGATTGTCTATGGTCAGAACCCATCCGGGGTGCTGGACTTAGCCCCTATTCCACGTATAGGACGTTTCAGTCCTAAAGCAGATGAGATGGCAGAGTATCTTCGGGGTATCCATGAGCAGGTGAAACAGACCATTCATGAGAGCAATACCAAGTACAAGACTCGGGTTGACAGTCATCGTCGTCAGGTACTTTTTGATGTTGGTGATTTTGTTTGGGCTGTATTAACTCGTGATCGTTTTCCTGTTGGCGAGTATAATAAGCTTAAGGATCGGAAGATTGGACCTTGTGAGGTCGTGCAGAAGATCAATGATAATGCTTACAGGTTGCGCCTTCCCAGTCACTTGAAGACTTCTGATGTCTTTAATGTGAAGCACCTAAGTCCTTGTTTTGTGGATTCTGATGACACTACTCTGAACTCGAGGACGAGTTCTTTCCAACCCGGGGTGACTGATGCAGGGGGATCCGAGACAGATGATGCTGAGCTGTCAGATTGCACCTTGATGGCGCTGAGATACCATGAGTTGGCAGATCAGCGCAAAGGCAGGAATTGATTGTGATGTGTTCCTCATTGGGGCCGTTTTGAGTGTGTTTCAGTCTTTTGGCCATAACTTTGGCTACGGGTGTCGGAATCGCACATAAGACCCCAATTCGGAAAGCTCCTTTCGACGCGCACGCTGTCCACATTGAGCATGGCTCCATGTGCCTTTTTTTCGACCTCAAATTCTGCTGTTTTCCCCTCCGAATCACTATTTTTAGTTATTTTTTACTATTTATGGTAATTTTTCGCTTGTCAATTAGGAAGTCGTTTTAAATCCGATTTGGGCCGGATTTTTTGCAGATTGCTTATTTTATTTTGAATTTCCATTTAGAGTGACTTCCAAGATTTTGCTATTTTTGGCAAAATTCGGATAAACATGATTTTTGGCTATAACAGTCCGACTTGTGGACTGATTTGAGGATTTTGTTGGATTTTATAATATTCCGTTAAACCCTAGAGACTTTTCTCTCTGGTTTTGGGCAAATTTTCTCCTGTGAATCATCTGTTGGAACTAGCCTACAGGATAATCGCTATCCTGCCCGGCGTCAAATATTTTTAAGTTGTGAAAATTATTTTTGATTTGCTTTCTTAAATATTAATTATTATGTTGCATTTAAATTCGATCTTTAATTTCAATTAGTGTGTTTATAGGTTTTAAAATTATTATTATTTTATTTAACTTACTGTTTTGAAATTCTTTTCGTTGGATCATCTTTGTGACCCAAGTTATGAGGATTGTACCTCATTTCTTTCCCTTCCTTTTTTTTTTTCTCTTTTTCCTTCCCTTTTTTTTTTCTCATTCTCTTTCTTTTCTCTTTATTTCTCCTCTGTTTCTCTCTCCTATGCGCGACGTCTCTCCTCTCTCTTCACTGTCCGAAATTTCATCCAACTAGTGTGCCACCCATTACCAACACCGCCCCTCCCATCCTCTTCCCCTCTGGCCGACGACCTCACCCTTCCATTTTCAACCCCACTTGTGCTGTCGTTAACCGCCACGCGCAGCTTCAAGCTGCGACTTTCCTTGCGTCCCTGCGCCGCCGTCGCACCACCTCCAGCCACTATTTCTTCACCACATCATTCTCGACCTCCTAGCAAACTAATGCACCCATCCTTAGCTCCGATATGTCACTGGTGAAGCTCCCCTATCTACATTTTCGATTTGATCATTTTGGCCTCCAAATGACTCTCTCGCCGCCACCCACGGCCAACCACCACCACCATCAACTTCACCAATATCTCTAAACCCTTCCCTAATAATTTCGAGTCTTGGTTTGACCCCGTTCAAAATTTACTATTTTTTAATCCACGTCCGCAGTGCATTTTGCACTATTCAATTGCTGTGTTGCCACTTCTTACACCTCTGTGACCATTCAAAAATTATAATAAAGCGCTGTAAGTATTTTGCCAAATAAATTTTGAGATTTAAATGTATTTTTACACTAACTCATTTTTATTGTGTTCTGGTTGGTTGTGCCATACTGAGTCTGACGAGTAAGCGGGTCGGATGGATTGGAGGATGGAGTTGTGTGTTTGGATATGCAAGGATTTGTTGGTTGTTGGATAATTGTGTCATGTTTGGTATATTGCATATTTGCACGCATATTCATGTTTGTAAAATGAAAACTGAATTTTTGCGTAATTGCATTCATGGTCATGTGTATATTTGAAAACTGAGTTTTCATGTGTGAGTATGGATTTTTGGGTGCGTGTGTATCACGATCCCAAGCCAAGTCGAAATGGGCCATTATCTCAATAGAGCTACTCTGGTCACTCGGGAGCGGAATATACTGAATGACGTCTCCTGGGTTGTCGTCGGGTGACAACGGGATTGGACGGGATGGTAACGCTCTCGTGCTTACCCCATGGCCCCTCTGCTAGCGGGGGCTAGAGGATGTTTGGCCATGAACGCACTGGGTGCAGAACTGGGCATCATTCATTATGAAGTCACATGCACGATCGTTACCCGTTGTGTGTCGAAGGGAGCCAGGGTGTGTGGATGGTCTCTAGAGGAGATCATGATGCATACGGATAAAAATGGATTAATGGCTATTTTTTGGAAAAATGGCGTACGTTGGATAAAAGGATTTTGTGTGAATCATTTTATAGGAAAATGATGGATTATCGTTTTGGGCCATTTTCGAGAAAAATGGTGGAAAATATTTTAATAGGAATTTTTTGGGTCAAAATGAGATTTTGGCGTGTGTTGAAAATTATTCATTTTCAGAGAAAATGATATTTTAGATTTAATACATATTTCATCGTATGCATGCATATTGGTTGGTCACATTAATGCACTTTTATCTCGTTGTTGTTTGGATTATTACTTACCTGCAGTACCGTCTTATGGTATCGCAGATTTTGATGTTGATGATGTAGATGTTGAACCTGAAGATTTGGCTCATCCGAAGGAGTGATCTGGGATCACTCGTATTTGTATTTTCAGCATTTGTATTATATTTTATGGGACAATGGTATTGCTTTTAAAATGCTTTTACTTTTGGATATTTGTATTTAACAATTTTGACACTTAGTTGACTACTTTTTTTAACCACTGCGACTTTTTGGTACTCTTGTTGCACGTTGCACACACTTGAGCACTTACCATTGGGATGCGTGACCCGTGTTGTCATCATCTCAATGTGATTCTCATATTGCCGTACATGGGAGTCGGGGCATCATAATAAGGAAACTGCAGGATACGAGATAAAGTTTTCATTTTGGACTCTTTCTGTGTGGTGCCAAGACATATCTTTGGCAATCAATCAAGACGTAAAGAATCTTTGAAGTCGAGGAATCAAAAGAAAATCTCTTAACACTTTTTGGGGTACATTATGCTTATCGGATGTCCATCTTGACTCATGACACACTGAACATGAATCAAATTCTTCATATTGGTGCCAGAAGAGAACACAATCATTTTTACAAGTGTAGATGATATTATAATCAAATTCTAGCCCTCGCTTCATAAAAATTACGGGGTACAACGTTATCTTAAGGGAGAGCCTCTTTAAATAATTTTAGCAACATATCGATGGCCTTGGCAAAAATACAACAAATGGGCTTAATATGGAGCAACCTCACCGTGAAAGATAACTTGCTATGATGGGTGCACCCTTCGTACAACTTTCGTTGTGCATCCTCCCACAGTCTTCCAAAGTTTTCATTTCCCTAAAATAATTATGTAAATGTTCCTTCTCCATCCCTCATCCCAAATATTCCTACACCCAGATCGCCTAACATCTCAGTCATATCCTTTCCATTATCATTACTGTCATTAGAAGCATCCACATTAACGTCGTCTATGTATGTCGATGTCGTTATTTTCCTCTATTTGATTGGATTGATTGTTAAATCTAACTCCTTTAGGAAATGGTTCGCCATGGAAGACCCAATGTAAGTATTTAAGATCGATTTCATTTACAAATAAATGATACTCTACTACCACCAAATTATAATAGTTAAGATTTTTGTACTTCTTGTACGAACATCTTACAAATCCTTGACTGTCAACACTCATGCGAGCAAATTCTACAAAAAACTTCACTCCTTGTGCATACTACTTATAGTCTCGCCCAAGTCTATCTCCAATAGCATCAAACTCTTCTCTATTGTATTTTCGTTACTTGTCGTCTGTCTATCAAAAAAACCTAATTCATGGGATAAACATTTACAAGAGTCTTTTTATGGATATTGCTTCTATTTTGATAAGGTAATTGGACATATTTCATTTGAAAGACTATCATCTATATCGCATATATACTCAGTTTAAACTCTAATGTTAGTCAAAATATTAGCAGTATTTCCCTACAATTCTCCAAATATGCTAGTTATGATAAGTCGTCGATCATATTCATGGGCCGAGAAACTTACGGACGGCATACCCGAAGAATGTAAGAAAACTCTGAACCAAAATTTTAATTGACGAACACAAAAGTTTAAACTGAATATCTCTACTATATAGATGATAGAATTCCAAACTGTCCACTATAGACAATTCAAGAATTGTACCCAAACATTCTTTAAAAGAATATTTGGCCACAACTCTCGGATGAGTCTAAGGTTCAATTGCATGTAAAAATAACTCTAAAATCCATCTAGCTCCTAACTAGTAAACCAAGCCATGCACTAGTAAACCAACTCCTACAACTATCACTTTCCAAATCACCAATAATATATAAGTAGAAGTATTAATAATTATTTACGTAAGAGATTATTCATATGTTTCTTATTTTTAAGTACTAGTTATGATGTAAATTTACTTATTTTTTAATTATACCTTATAGCTTTTAACCCCATTATCTTTTAAGTATTAATAAATCTCATGTTTCTTGTTTTTTATGTATTAATTATAATTTAAATTTACTTATTTTTTTTATTATACCTTATAGTTTTTAATAAATTATCTTTTAAGTATTAATAAATCTTATGTTTTTTAATTTTTAAGTATTAATTATAATTTCAATTTACTTATTTTTTAAGTAAACCTTATAGCTTTTAATAAATTATCTTTTAAGTATTAATTCTAATTTAAGTATTAATAAATCTTATGTTTCTTAATTTTTATGTATAACTTATAGTTTTTAATAAATTATCTTTTAAGTATTAAATTTGAGTTTAAGTATTACAGCATAGGAGTACACCCATTCGAATAGGATAACGCGTTCGAATGAGGAATCATTGTGTTCAAACAGTTGCAACCCAGATTTCAAACATGAAACAGAGACAAACACAATCTTAGAGAATACATTCATGGGATAAACACAAACTCATAAGATGAAAATTTCACAAACATTGTACAAACACAAATATATTTTCCATATTTATTAAAAAACACAAATATATTCTCACATTCAAACACAAATATATTTACATGTTTCTCACATGCAAACACAAATATATTCTTCTAACCTTAATATTTTATTCAAAAACAGAAGAGAAAAGAACTAATTTTAGTTTAAGAGAACATAAATTTGAGTTTTTTAATAAAACAATTTCATGAAAATAGAATATCAAAGTAAAAAAAAAAAAAAAAAAAACTTACCAAATTGAAGAGAAAAAAATAATTGATGTCCAGCATGAGCACAGTCTCTCTATCTCCCAATGCTCACGGTCTCTCTCTTTCTCACGCTCTTTGTATCTCAAAAGACAAATTTCCCAAATGTCTAGCACGTTTGTGCTTCTGGACGTCTTATTCCATATTTTCTCGTTTGAACGGAATTTACTAACCGCTCAAACCCGAAAACAAGGAACCGGGAAACATTTCCCGCCTAGATCAATTTAGCTCACACCTGTTCGAACGTCCATTATAGACATTTGAACTGTTAATTGAAAGTGTAATATGGCGCAAATTGATCCCGCCACAGCTTATTAATGGCGCCAACATATTATATACGTTCGAACATTGTAAATCTCAATTCGAACACGTAATTAAACAGTTCAAACAGTAATAATAGGCCGTTCGAACATACAATATATATATCTAATTATATTATATATCTAATATTATTACCATATATATAAAAGTATAGGTATATAGAACACTTAATATTCATGTTAAGAATATATATAAGTCTAAATAAGTAGTAGAAGATAAGGATATAGTAGTGTACAAGACTATATACTTATATAGTACACCCATATAAGTATTATAAGTATATTATATACAAGTATACTATATAGTATTAGCATAAGTATATACTATATTATATGATTGTTATAAATATATAAGTATAATATATCGTAGTATATAAGTAGATATAGTTGTATATCTAACTATAATATAAGTGAACAAATATATTTAAGTATAACTATATAACTAAATTATATATAGAGTAGTATATAATTATATAGTAGTATATATATAACTATATATAAGTATATTATATGATAGTTATAAATATATAAGTATATTATATATTATAGTTGTATATCTAACTATAATATAAGTTAACAAATATATATAAGTATAATATATTGTAGTATATAAGTATATATAAGTAGTATATAAGTATTAGTATAAATATAAGTATTTAATAATTAAGTATAAGTATTATATAAGTAGTATAAGTGTTATATATAAGTAGTATAAGTATATATACCATATTATATAACAAATATAATAATAACGAATGCAATTTTTTTCACCCATTGGAACGGTATTCGTAAGACGTTCGAATGGATAAAATATTTTTGGAATTCATTCAAATACCATTACTAGCTGTTCGAACGGAAAAAAAATAAATATTAGGCATCGTGTCCAGACTCTAGCGTCGTTAGAACACAAAAAACTTCTCCACTCCGCTGCTCTAGTGCCAACAGCTGCCAAACGCTACCGTCAAAGCCACCGTCCACCACCACTCTCCAACTCGCAATAGGTATGTCTTCTCCCAATCGTTTTTATCGATTAATTTATCCTAAAACATGTTTTAAATGGGTTGAAAATGTGGTTTTGAAAAAAATCTCATTTCAATCTCGTAGTTGGTTGGAAATGGAGGACGGGATGACTGTATGGTCATCCCGGTCTCTCATTGTTGTTGTGGGAGGAAAAAAGACGGTTCTAAACCGATTACTTATAGTTTTGGTAATGGCTGAGTCGACTCAGCCATTACCAATTTCAAACCAGAAATATCCGTTCGAACGTGTATTAGACGTACGAATGGCATACAAATAGTTAACATTCGAACCACAATTATACGATTCGAACGGAAATCTATTAGTGTTCGAACGTATATTTATTACCGGTCGAATGCATTATAACATCGTTGGAACGTGTTGTTAAGCATTCGAATGGTAAGTTTCTTACTCAAATTTTTGGTTAGATATAATTACCTTGATCTAATTATAATTATGATATTTTGTAATCATAGTACTTAATTTTATATCATAAATTTAGTGTCATTCTAATGGCTTCTCGGGGAAAGAAGCGGGTTGCGTCAGGGTAATCATCTAGCGAAGAAGTCCGAGAGAGGACTATTTTGTTGGAGAGGCAGGTGAAGATAGATGATTTTAGGGATCTTCTGTGGGAGAGACATTCTCTTGCATCTGTCTTTCTCAATCGTGGTTAAACACGGATCATTGATCAGAAGGACGAAGGGATGGACAAGATAGTTTCCTACATCAATATAGTATCTAAGTTCTATAGAGAAGTTGGTCGTGCCAGCCAGAAGGATGATGCATACACCTTCTCCGTCCGAGGCGTCTCAGTATGATTTTCAATTGTGCAGTTGTTGATTTTCTAGGTATCCCTAGACTGCCCACTGCATATCCTAACGTGGTGTCTAGAGAGTCTACACCTGCAGGCGATGGGGAGACTGCAAAGGAAGAGGATACTGTGATGCCTGATGAGATCGATGTCCTCGCTAATCATGAGGTTCGTCAGATGGTTGTTGGTCCAGATGCTCCTTCCTATGATGGGAGCAATAGCATCAAACGGGTGGACTTATCTAGTTTTTTCAAGATTATGAACATTATAATAGCCAATAACATCGATCATCGATTGCACAAGACTGAGGTGAGCATGGACCAAGCACGATTTATGTTACAGGTCGCTTGTGGGGTGCCTATTGACCTAGCGAGATATATATTCACTAGGATTCGATCAAAGACCACCTATATTACAACATGTAGATTTTTATTTTATTCAATGTACTTGGTTATTCCTTTTGATATATATATATAATACTTTTACTTATAAAAAAAAATTTATGACAGATATATTGCCGTTAGTCATGCTCACAAGATTTCTTTTAGCGTAAGGAGTCAGGCTAGATGAGTTTAAGCGTGTTCGGGAGCCGATTGGACCGATCAACTCGACGACCTTGTCTCGTAGCACCAAACACTCCAGATTTCATATTTGTGCACATGGTGTATCTGGTGAGACATCTACACAGGGTGCATCACACAATGCTACTCGTGAGGAGATTGCATATATCGTCCGTGCAGAGATGCATGCACAGACATCAGAGATCATTGATGCAGTCCGGGTTGCCCTCACAGAGATTGAGTCAAAACTCATGTCTCGAGTGACTGATATTGAGCACGAATTGCTGGAGTCGAGGCGATGCTACACTATATGGCCCAATAGTTTATATCTTTTATTAGCATAAAATGTACTTTTTTGTATTGACAATCATGACTATTTGTATCTCTCTCTCACTTCTGAATTGGAGCACCGGGCTTACCATCTAATAGGAAGCAAGAAGTCATTTTTAAAACACTTCCAGCCTACTGCTATAAGTGCCGGAGGCAAGGCCACAATTCAAAGACCTGCCGGGCAGATCAAATGGGAAAAATACGACCAGGGAAGAAGGGGCAGAAAGAATTGGATGTAGCTCCTGAGATGGGTCCTGATGCAGCTCCTGAGATGGGACTAAGTGGAGTTGAGATTTCAATTGACACCATGGTACCGAGTGATGTTGTGGTTCCAAGTGAATTTCATGAGGTTGCTGTCATTGATTCAACGAGGGTTTTTTCACAGAAAGATGAGGGACCTAATGTGCCTA
>QEOT01005497.1:24389-52521 GCA_003123785.1 Pterocarya stenoptera
GGGCAACACTCCACAACTCACCAAGAGCGAAGGGGCCGTGACAGGTCTGGGTGCGGTGGACGGTGGTGCTTGCGACGACGGAGCATTGAGAGAGAGAGAGAGAGAAGCGTGTGAGAGAGAGAGGGGGAGTAGCATGTGAGAGAGGGAGGGGGAGGGAGGCTTACGATGCTATTGGTCGGCAATAGAGATGGGATTGTGAGGACTCCGAGAGGTACCTTGCGGTTGGGCGGTGCATAACCGATGACAGTAGTGGCTACCTGCACTGGTTGGTGGTCTGAATGGTGAAACATGGGCTGGTTTGGTGTGGAAGTGGGTAACGTTTTTGCTCTGTTTTTAGTGCTTGAAATAGGGGCTGGCCTACAGTGGCTTACGGTTTCACGTGGAGTTAGGCAATGGCTGGTGGCTTCCGTCGTGAAGGGGGAAAACTCGTACAAGGGTGGTTTCCATTCGGTTGAACGAACATGGGATTGGGTTTTTTGTGTTGGTGAGGATGCGCAACTAGGCTGGCGAGGTCTAACACCATGGGTGTCCAGGCGTGGGGCTGAGCAGTGGAAGTTTACCCATGGTGGTGCATGGCTGCAACGAAGGTTGTAGCTTGAGGAGGAACTTTCGTGACTTACGGCAACAAGGAAAAACCCGAAAGGTAAAATAAGAGAGGCAGCATCTACAAGGTGAAGGGAAACCAAAAAGCCTGGCATCAAAGAAGCGCACGAGAAAAGGTGGTTACATGCATGGGAGTAGCGGTTACCATGCAGTTGTCGTGCTTATGCAGAGAACTTCTTGCACGTGGGGAAAAAATAAATGTATAATTTCATGAAGTTGCAATATTTTTTTTTTCCCTGTTGCACCGGCCCACTAAAGCCGGGATCAATTAATGCGTACGAGGATTATTTTTATATATAGTTGTAGCCTCTCAAAATCGTGGTATCAATAATAATATAAGGACACTTAAAAAATTGGAAAAATCGTGTTCTCACACTAGTTAAATATATTCCTAATACGTCAGAAAAAAAGATCACAAATTTCAAAATACCCTAGCTAGCCCCATCCTCCATTTTATAAGCTCTTGTACAGTTAAGATTCGTTAATTCCTAGTGAGAAGCGAAGGGAGAGAAAGTACTACTTCTTCCAATAAAGATATATATAAAATTATAGGATCGAAACAAGTGAGTATTGAAGACAGAAATTAATTTTTTTTCATGACAGAACATGATACTGATAAATTATATATGGAATAGATCATTATATAAATTAAGGTGGCACCAAGCCACCGAGAATTTTGAAAGAATTTTCTCGACAAGTGTATTTATTTATTTATTTATTATGTATTTTTTAATAAACTTAAATATTTAAAAAAATTTGATAGTATTATTAAAAAATAATTTCTTAATCACTAAATAAATAAAAAATTATCGAAATCCGGGGACACTTAGCATTTCCCATAAATTGAATATTGTCACTAGAAAGAAAGAATCATCTTGTTTAGAAAAGTTCTAAAAAGAAAAAGAATTCATTTGGGAAAGAAAAGTCTCACAAACTAATTACCAATTGCAAGTTGTATCCATGCAGCTCGATCGAGGTCCATCATGAATCTATGCCATTAATGCCATAAAAAGGTGGTTTCCTCATGCCACCACCATAGTAGATCAGTGGCTTGGCAGTCGAATGGCCACACCTGATCAATGACCCATGGCATGGACCACCTCCCTTGGCTGCGCGCAGGGGTGGTGCATGGAACGGCCACCATCATGGCCCTTAAGGCCTGGTGACCTGGCCACTGATCCAGAATACCACCATCACAGGTTGAGAACGTTATTCAAGTGAGTAAAAAATAGCTATTAATCCTCCCATGTTTTAGAGAAATATGTAGCCTATGGAACAATCATTCCTCTTCAAAACTGTAGTCAAACCAAAGTATAGAAAGCTAGCTATTTCATTTTTTTTTTAATCAAACCTCGAAACTTTGTATTCATTCTTCTTCAACTGTTACACTTTTATCCTTTAGAACATAGTATTGTATACCTATAGGGCCTTCTTCTTTCCAGATTCTTTCCTCATTTACATGTAAACAAACTTTTGCTAGAAAATGAGCTACACAATTACATTCCCTATAAGTGTGTATAACTGTCCAGTTAGATCTATTCTTCGAAACCCATTTTATATCTTCAACCAGATGACCGTGCCATTCCCAGCTAGATTCAGTACCATTTACTGCTTTAATCACACTCAAAGCATCCTCTTCAAACACAACTTCTGATAAGTTCAACTTTGCACACAGTTTCATAGCACGCCAAAGAGCTTGTAACTCAGCTACTAATGGAGTAGTTACATTCCTCTTCTAAGCACATAATGAAACCGACGCATCTCCCTGCACATCCCTTATTACTACACGAATTCCCATCCTACCTTCATTAACCTTCAGTGCAGCATCCCAATTAACCTTCACTTGGCCTTTTGTAGGAGCCATCCATCTGCATAACCTTCTTGCCTGAGTTCTATCAATCTGGTTCCTGGGCTCTTTTTGTTGTGCTTGCTGAAATTGTAGTAAACAGTCAGTAGCTTGCCTGAAGATCACATCAGGCCTTTCAAATTTGTTTTCAAACACAAAGCTGTTACGCCTCATCCAAATCCTTCTTAGTACTACTGCCATTAACTCCAATTCTTCTGTTTTTAGTTTATTACACCAATCTGCCCAACTTTCCTGCATATCCTTCTCAGTAGATGCCCATTTCTGCACCGGACTAAGATTATCAACCCAAACATCCATAGCTCCACCACAACTCCATAGAGCATGAGAAACTGTTTCCTTATGCATCTTACAAACTGGGCAGTAGTAATCTTGAACAACCTTCCTGCAAAACAAGTTGAACTTTGTAGGTAGGCAATTATTCATTGCTTTCCATAGGAACATCTTAACCACACCAGGAACATTTAAGTTCCATAACATCTCCACTTATCAGTGCCACCTTTCGATACCTCCCCCTTTTCTCTATTTTTCTTGAACATCTCCAGGCGATAAGTACTTTTAACGTCAAACTAATCATTCTTGGTATAAGCACAAATTAGTTTATCTGGTAGACCTGATGAGCTAATGGGTAAACTCCAGACAAGCATAGCCTCTTCTTCATTTAATTTATTTTAAGATTCTATTTCATGAACAAACGTCATATGTACCCTAGCAAGATTTAATGACTACGATCTCTAACTTTCACACTACAACAAAAATTTATTTTTGGGACATGTTTTTTGGACGAGAAATTTCAGCCCTCATAAAATTTAATGTTGACTAAAGCAATTGACCGTAAATGAAATAAACTTTTGAACGGATACTAGATACGATCGAACGAGAAATTGGCGGGTTAAGTTACTAAATTTAGTGAGAAATTGAGTTACCATTCAAATAATTTATTAAACTATTTGAACTCCAAGGAGTTACAATTTGAACATGGATAGTTGTTAATATGAACCTGTAGGAATGGAATCTCTTGAACCCACAATTAATTTGAAAACTCAACCAAGAAAGCCACAATCAAGCCAATGGAAAATTTAGACCCGTTGAGGAACTCGTTTCAAGAACCTAGATTATATGAAAATCTAAACCTGTTGAAGAACCTGTTTCAAGAACTTAAATTATAAGGAAGAACGCCACAAAAGTTGTGATTTTGCCTTTGATAAGTTCAAAAGTTCATTCAAGAACAAGAGGAGATAAACTCAACTCATAATGAATAAATTCATCGAATTTCATAAAATTTCTTAAAATGATGCTACGAAGAGTATTTAAACCAAAATCTAATTAAAATCCTAGCCAAAAAAAAAAAAATTCTCCCAAAAATACCCCTGAATGTGTAGTGCTACGACTACACTAACTCGGCTACAGTAACTTCTTGAAACCCTAGTTCAACAAAATAAAACATATGTAGGCCAAGCATCCTCATGCCCAATTATTCTAAACTAATTCCTATAACTAATAAAATAAGTCCCTTTAATGAAATAAACAAGTTCAAAGCCTTCAATCACATAAACATAATAATAGGCCCTAATTTATGTTGTACTCTTCTATAGCTTATATCACATGGATCAAAACTGATTCTTCTTCTTTAAAGCCCATCTTGTGTGTTTGGCTCTTGCTAGCTTCATTCCAAGTGGATTGCACCAATCTTTGCATTACTTTCTTGATCTTCTTAGCTCTTGATCTTCTAATTGGTCCATCTGAAACTTGCAAATGATCTTCAAGATTAGGTCCATGTTGGTGCCCATCATTCCCTCTCTCCTCAAAAGGATTTGACCTCAAATATTCACCTACATCAAAAGGAGAAAGGTCAGAAACATTGAAAGTAGCAGACACATTGTGCTCACCTAGAAGATCCACTTTATATGCATTGTCATTAAGTTTCTCAAGAATTTGGAATGGTCCATCTTCTCAAGGATGCAACTTAGTCCATCTATGGGTTGGGAATATTTCTTTGCGCATGTGAACCCAAACTCAATCTCCTAGTTCAAGATAGCACGCATTCGCCCTTTATTGGCTTGGGAAGCAACCATCTCATTCTTTTGGCCAATTTGGAGCTGTACCCTCTCATGAAGTGACTTCACTAACTCCTTCTTTTGTCCATCCAAGCTACTCTTGTCATTAATAGGTAAAGGCATCAAATCTAAATGAGTAAGTGGATTAAAACTATAAACAATTTCAAAAGGAGAATATGAGGTAGTTGTATGCATGGTCCTATTATATGCAAACTCTATAAATGGCAAACAATCCTCCCAAGCTTTTAAATTCTTATGAACAACAGTGCGTAATAGCTAAGTTAAAGTCCTATTAACTATTTCAGTTTGACAATCAGTCTGTGGATGACAAGTAGTGGAAAATAAGAGCTTAGTACCCAATTTCCCCCACAACACCTTCCAAAAGTAGCTAAGGAATTTAACATCGCTATCAGAAATAATACTCCTAGGCACACCATGGAGTCGCACTATCTCCTTGAAAAATAAGTCAATTATGTTTATGGCATCATCTGTTTTATGGCATGGAATGAAATGTGTGTCATCTTACTAAATCTACCCACAACTACAAAAATAGAATTTCTACCCCTTTTTGTCCTAGGCAGCCCTAAAACAAAGTTCATAGATATTTCTACTCATGGCTCACTAGGAATGGGTAAGGTGTATACAACCCATGTGGCAAAACCTTAGATTTGGCCTTTCTACATGTAATGCATCTATCACAAATACAATTGACGTCTCCCTTCATCTGTCTAAAGTTTTCTTGACACCAAAGTGTGCCATTAATCCCCCACCATGTGCTTCACGCACCAATAACTCACGCATAAAACAACTTGGCACACAAAATTTGCTTTCTTTAAACAAATAACCATCATGCTTGTAAAACTTACCAAATGTTGCCTTATCACATGCCATATATACATTAGAAAAATCAGCGTCATCGGCATACATGTCTTTCATATATTCAAACTCAAGCATTTTGGCACTCAAAGAAGTAAGAAGGACATACCTCTAGGATAATGCACCAGCAACAATGTTCTCCTTACCTTGCTTTTTTTAATTTTTTTTTTTAAAGAAGAGCCGGTGGCCATATGTCCAATAGCGACCCCGTCCCAATTTATTAATAGCCCTCACTTATGACGAAAAAAAAAGTTGGTAACAAAAGGACACTAGGGATTTACAAATAAGACATTAACACCATCCCTGGTAACCACTTAAAGAAAAAATCAAACCAAGCCAACCCAAAATTACAACCGAACCTGAGGAAGACCAACCTTATCCAACCTAAGAATACCTCTCAAATTATAAGGCAAAGAAACAAAATCAACAAACGTAATATTCTGACCTTCCTCTCCCCTACGAGTGAGAAAATCTGTTGCATTATTCCCTTCTTGAAATTGATGTTGAATTGTGAAATACACATCCCTCATAGAGGCCAAGAGTTCCTCCCAAAAATCCCATAAATACCAAGCCGTGCACTTACGGGAAACTAGCCAAGAAACCGCCAACCTAGAATCACTCTCAATAACAATATGGTTGGAACCCAACTCTTTACACAAGGAAATTCCATGAATTAATGCCCTCAATTCAGCCTCATTATTCGTACCCTGCCCAAAAAAAGAAAAGAAAGCCCCTTTAAAATTATCATGATGGTCTCGAATGATGCCACATCCACCACACCATCCCGGATTTCCACTACAACTTCCATCTACATTTAACTTTACCCAACCGATTTTCGGTTTACTCCAATAAACCAATCTTGGTCTAGGCCTGTAACACACTGTTCATTCCTTCCTTCTGACGTAAGCAGTTACGTCAGATGCGATAGTCAGCCCGCTCCTCCCCTCTAGACTCTAAGAGCCTCGTTATGCATGCCAGACCTCGATGGCGTGTTTTTAAAGATTACTACGTGGTTTCTAAAGTTATCTTGTGTTTTAAAGTTGTGTATTTTAAGTGGAACATTCTCATCATTATTTAACTAAATAATATTTTAAATAACTAAATTATAATATCTTTGAAGAGCTCCAAAAATATTATAATCATGGGAATCATTTTATATAAATGATTTCAGTTATTTAAAATATTATATGATCTAAATAATGATGGAATCTTTAACTAATTTAATAGATTTACTCTTTTAAACATTTTAAGTAAGACTTCATCATTTTATAAACGATGAAGGAATATTAATTTAAATAATATTCTATCTTTATTCCTCCCAATGCTTTTAATTAAATAAATATTTATGTGTTTTTAAAGTAGTGTTTAAAGGTCATCGTAGACCATTTTTATAGACCCACAGAAGTCGGATTTTACTATAAACCCCAACCCCTCTCTCTTTCTCCCTCACTTTTCCCTCCCCTTTCTCTCTCCTCCCTCTCGGCTTGCACTGCACGGTCCAGCCCTCTCTCTCACCCGAACGACTCCAGCTCCCAGCCCGGCATCACCATGCGCCAGTGTGCCTCACCTCCACCACCACCGGCATCACCTCCCTTCGGCGAGTCTCCCAGCACCGGCCTTACTTCCTCACGCTCACCCCTCCTATCCCACGGTGATGCACAGCCCGAATGGGCTTAGTGCTCCATGCGTCGCCGTGCGCCGTTCTCTGGCGCCACCACTTCTACGGCAGCCTCCCCTGCCACTGACCAGTCCCCTCTAGGGCCTCAGCCCCTCCCATGCAGCCACCTCCCTCCACCATGCACGAGCACAGCTCACCCATGCACGGGTTCACTGTGCGAGCCTGTAGGGGCGCCGTGCGCGGCCATCTCGGCCACCGGCCACCACCACGAGACTCCTCAGGTCTCCCCCTTCCTCCTCCCATGAACCCATGGCCAATAGGCCCCTCCTCCACCTCTCGGTGTCTCCCTCTCTCACGCACGGTTTTCCCTTCCTCCGCCGCCGTACGCCGCCACCCACAGCTTGTGACTGCCACCTTCAGCCTCCTCAGGCCACCACGAAGCCAACCCAACCTCCCATGGCCCCGATCTACCACCCACGACCCCACACTCTCTCTCACTCTCCCATGGCTTCTCCTCCCTCACAGTGTACGGCCAGTCGCCATAGGCCACTGTGCTGACCACCACCGAGCCTCCATGGCTCCTCCGGCAGTTCCCTTAGCCTAGCCCTAAGCTTAAACCACCACTTTAAGTGGTGGGTAATCACTGCACGTGATGGACAGTTACTGCGCGTGACTGACCGCCACTGCACACGGTTAGAGTAGTCATGTTATGCTCCTTGCCAGCATCATTAAGGCCACCTTAGGCCCTTTCAGGACCAAACCTAGCCATCCAAATGCCTAAACAGCCATTGTACGCAGTGTAGCCACCTCGTACGTTCCTCCGGCATTATTGCTGTGACGGCTAGCGAGCGACGCACGAGTTATCCTATCGATGGTGTAACTCTCTATCCCTCTCTATTTATATTAATTATTAAATGCTAGCTAGTTGACTAGGTTGTGGACTGTGCTGTTAGTATTATAAGATTCGCTGTGTAGTGGCGATGTGACGTGATGTAGTGAAGTGTTGGGCGTACTTGGGAAGTGTGCTGTGTAGTGTTGTGGACTGTGCTGTGAAGTGTGGTGGTAGTATATGTGCAGTAGTAGTGGCATGGCCTAGTGCCGTGTAAGGAGTACGCGAGGAGTGTACTCCATGTGGAGAGACGATGCACCGTATGGCATGTATGCCATTGCGGTGACATGGCGTAGTGTCTTGAATGGAGTATACTCCATGTAGTGGAGCGATACACCGTATGGCTTGAATGCCATAGCAGTGATGTGGAGTAGTGTTGTGAATGGAGTATGCGAGGAGTGTACTCCATTTGGAGAGACGACGCACCGTATGGTGTGTATGCTATATCGGTGATGTGGCGTAGTACCATGAAGGGAGTACACGTGGAGTGTACTCCATTGTAATGGAGTTATGAACCATATGGCGCGTGCCATAGTGGTGATGTGGTGTAGTTCTATGAAGGGAGTACATGAGGAGTATACTCCATGAGGTGCAGCGATACATCGTATGGCATGTCGTGAAGATTAAGGTGATTGCATAGTTGACGGGAAGAGCTTGAGGTATGGTGTCGGGAACTGTTGAACAGTGTCCTGAAGTGTGTGATATTGCCTGTAGTCCAAGGTGACGAGTGTTGCCATGTGATTGACTTATGACTAGGAATAAGTGCGAAGTGGTTAGAAAGGTATCAGAGTAGCGTAGCGAAAGCATGAATGGGCACGCCACTAAGTGATATGGTCGATTAAGAGTTCGTGCTTGTGATGGGTGAAGAGTTAGCGTAAGAGTGACATAACGAGAACGTGACGAGGTGTCACGATATGATGGGAGTACGTGAGGAACCGTACCCATGACGAGTTGGAGGTTAATGTATAGGTGACACAGTGGAAGGTCAGAGGTGACGTGACAAGGTCACGGTGTAGCTTGGGAATGGTCTCGAGTTATATGGCGTGACGTAAAGTGTTGTGGTATGTGTCGTAGTAGTGATACGGCTGTAGTCTAAGGCGATGAGTGTCGCCATATCGTCGACTTATGGCCAGGAGTATGTGCTAAGTGGCCAAGAAGTATCAGAGCGGTGCAGCGGAAGCATGATTGGGCAACGTCATGAAGTGACATGGTCAATCATGAAACTGTGCTGTGATGACCTAGGATGTATGTGAGATGACGTGACAGGGTCACGATATAGCTTGGGATTTAGTCTCGAGCTATGTGGCGTGACGTAAGGTGTGTTCATGGACAGAGTCCCATCGTGTCAAGTGTTGGGATGAACTGTCATGAGGTACAGCTAGCATGAAGAGTCGTGCTAGTCGGGTTATGAGAAGGTTGGTAACGGAGTATGGCGTTCGTCATACGAGTCCGGGACCAATGTATTAAATGATGGTCTTAGGTAATAAAGGTGTAAGGTACGTGTGTTATCTGGTTAAATGCACGTGCCAGACGGATTCACCATATATAATTGGTAATCTGTCCTAAAGATTGTTACATGGTGCTTAAGCCTTAGAGTGGCTTGGAGCCGTGTGACATGAATGGATGATCATGAGAAGTAGAGTGGGCTAAGATACATAAGGGTAATGATGAGAGTATTGTCTAAGAATGGGATGCGTGACTTAGTTAGTCCAAGTCATGCGTCGGAACGTAGTTAGTGAGAAGAATGAGACAGGTCCTAGTGTCTTAACGCTAAGATGAATCACCTTAGCGGGTAAGCACTCAAAGTAGAATGTAAGGTTTAAGGAAGTAGAGATCGTAATGGGTCTCCAAGGATTTTATCATAGTAAGGAACGTGAAAAAGCACAAGATAGAAGGAGAATGTTCTAAGTAAAGTATAGCACTATTTCTAGTTTAGCTATTTATGCACTAGATAGAGAATAATGTTAAGGTTATGTATGAATTTAGGTGCCATTTGACACGCACATGGATGGACTGCATGGTATGAAAGTAGCATGGAGTCTAGGTAAGTGTTACGTTCATGCTCTTCTAGAGTTTTCTAAAAGTATGAAAGAAAAAGAAAGAGAAACGTTTTCTCCATGAAAGATGCTTTACGAAAAGGACACGAAAGATGTTTTAAAAAAAAAGCATACTAAGTATTGAAAGTATACATATGTACGGCCCCTCTATGAAAGCCCATTTTTAAACACCCAAAAGTATTAATTGTGTGCATGTGAATGGATGACTATACGTGTATCTATTGTATGTATTTTCTAAAGAAAAGAAAGGAAGCCTCGAGGCCCGTGCTCCGAGCTTCAAACCGATGCTTTAAGAGACGCAAAGAAAGTGTTTTTAAAACTAGTCCCTGAGAACCGATGTTAAAATGTCCCTACGAACTGATGTTTTACTGATGCCAAGGAAGATGATGTTTAAGTCATGCTTTTAAATAAAAATGATGTTTTCTCATGAAAAGATGTTTTTCCGTGAAAGCATAAAAAGAAAAGAAAAGAAAAGAATGAATGCTCATGCCCATGCAATGAAATGAATAAAAGCCTTAGCTCTTTAGAGCTGACATGAATGAAATGAATGAATGAATTGCATGCGGCATAAATGAATGTATGAAACTACGTAACGGCCATATGAATGAAAGGAAAGGGGTACCCAATGAATGAATAGATAGATTGTAATACCGGGCAGTAGTATCTGGTAGTGCACCTAGTGCTGCACCCTAACGGAAAGGGATTCCAACCCGCGGCCACGGGTGAATCCATCAGCCTAAAAGGCCGCTAACCCTAGCAAGCGGGGCATAATGACGTGCACCGGCCTATGAAAGTAAAAAGAAAAGTAATTGTATGTATGAATGCATGCCATTCTTTAAGAAAATGAAGGCACTGAAGGGAGAAATATTTTAAGAAAAGAAAACCATTTTTAAAGAAGGAAAAATCCTGTCAGTGAAGTTTCCAAATGAAAGCATGTATGCATGTACGTATAGTATGTATGGAATGATGAATACATGACTGAAAACCTATGTTGTTGTATTTTAATGGTATAAAGTAATGCTTACTGAGTATTCGACTCATTTTAGTTTTTATGTGTACCCCTTCCCCCACAGGAAACTAAATGGGAATTACGCCTAGGAGGGACATAGCCAAAGGGAAAGAGCACGAAGGTCTAGGCATGAAGGTTTAAAATATACGAAAAGGTCCTTTTCTTTTAAAGAATTTTATATTTTTCACTCTAGACCTCTTTTATTATAAAAGCACTTTTTATTTTATAACGTAGAATCTTGCACCTTGGGAATGACTGTAAAAGGTTTTAAATCAGACGGTAATTCCCATCGTATTTTCTAAAAATATTTTGCAAAAGGTTCCACCCCAAGGACGGGCATTACAAGGCCTAACGCAGTCAACACAAGGAATTTGAAGTGCCCGAAGAATGCTCTCATCTCTATACAAAAGGGGCCAATGATTCACCATGAGAGATGAAATCTTCCTAATCCAAATTTTTACCGCCATCCATACCTCCAAAGCTAATTCATGTTTATTTTCCATCTGTGTCTTACATCTACGCATCCAAAGACACCAAGTGATGATAGACGGAATAATTCCAAGCAAAATTCCTCTATGGCTGGATTTTTTTGCTAAACCGAACCATTGTAACATTATCGCCCACCAAGACATCCCATCGANAAAAAAAAGCATACTAAGTATTGAAAGTATACATATGTACGGCCCCTCTATGAAAGCCCATTTTTAAACACCCAAAAGTATTAATTGTGTGCATGTGAATGGATGACTATACGTGTATCTATTGTATGTATTTTCTAAAGAAAAGAAAGGAAGCCTCGAGGCCCGTGCTCCGAGCTTCAAACCGATGCTTTAAGAGACGCAAAGAAAGTGTTTTTAAAACTAGTCCCTGAGAACCGATGTTAAAATGTCCCTACGAACTGATGTTTTACTGATGCCAAGGAAGATGATGTTTAAGTCATGCTTTTAAATAAAAATGATGTTTTCTCATGAAAAGATGTTTTTCCGTGAAAGCATAAAAAGAAAAGAAAAGAAAAGAATGAATGCTCATGCCCATGCAATGAAATGAATAAAAGCCTTAGCTCTTTAGAGCTGACATGAATGAAATGAATGAATGAATTGCATGCGGCATAAATGAATGTATGAAACTACGTAACGGCCATATGAATGAAAGGAAAGGGGTACCCAATGAATGAATAGATAGATTGTAATACCGGGCAGTAGTATCTGGTAGTGCACCTAGTGCTGCACCCTAACGGAAAGGGATTCCAACCCGCGGCCACGGGTGAATCCATCAGCCTAAAAGGCCGCTAACCCTAGCAAGCGGGGCATAATGACGTGCACCGGCCTATGAAAGTAAAAAGAAAAGTAATTGTATGTATGAATGCATGCCATTCTTTAAGAAAATGAAGGCACTGAAGGGAGAAATATTTTAAGAAAAGAAAACCATTTTTAAAGAAGGAAAAATCCTGTCGGTGAAGTTTCCAAATGAAAGCATGTATGCATGTACGTATAGTATGTATGGAATGATGAATACATGACTGAAAACCTATGTTGTTGTATTTTAATGGTATAAAGTAATGCTTACTGAGTATTCGACTCATTTTAGTTTTTATGTGTACCCCTTCCCCCACAGGAAACTAAATGGGAAGTACGCCTAGGAGGGACATAGCCAAAGGGAAAGAGCACGAAGGTCTAGGCATGAAGGTTTAAAATATACGAAAAGGTCCTTTTCTTTTAAAGAATTTTATATTTTTCACTCTAGACCTCTTTTATTATAAAAGCACTTTTTATTTTATAACGTAGAATCTTGCACCTTGGGAATGACTGTAAAAGGTTTTAAATCAGACGGTAATTCCCATCGTATTTTCTAAAAATATTTTGCAAAAGGTTCCACCCCAAGGACGGGCATTACAAGGCCTAACGCAGTCAACACAAGGAATTTGAAGTGCCCGAAGAATGCTCTCATCTCTATACAAAAGGGGCCAATGATTCACCATGAGAGATGAAATCTTCCTAATCCAAATTTTTACCGCCATCCATACCTCCAAAGCTAATTCATGTTTATTTTCCATCTGTGTCTTACATCTACGCATCCAAAGACACCAAGTGATGATAGACGGAATAATTCCAAGCAAAATTCCTCTATGGCTGGATTTTTTTGCTAAACCGAACCATTGTAACATTATCGCCCACCAAGACATCCCATCGACATAATTCATCCCCAGATCCGTAGCAGCCATCTTCCAAACTTCAGCCGCTATACTACCTGTACGTAAAACATGGTTTAAATCCTCAGAATGGCCTTGAATGCAACAATCACATCGAGAGACCAAAGGGATTCCTAGAGCTTGAACCCGAGAGTCTAAAGACAACCCCTTAAAGTGCACCTTCCACATACAGACTGAAACTTCCTTTGGAAGGAGGTGGTGCCATATCCAGTCCATGCCAATATGCTCAGTTCCTTTTCTACTAGTGACTTCCCACGCCGAAGCCAATGTAAACATACCAGAACCTACTGGTTTCCATATGGTAATATCTGTTCCACTTTTCCCAGCCACAATTCTGGGCATCACTTCCTCTATTTTATCACTCCCGATAAGTTCAACAAGGAAATCCTCATCCTAATCTCCATCGACCCAGGCATCCTTTACTTTTAATTTAGTATGCAAAACGTCCCGACTTGCAGTGAGAGGACCACTACCCAGCCAACGACCAAACCAGAATGATGAGTAGCCTTCCCTCACTCTCACAGTGATATTATCAGCTACCTCAGGAACAACCTTCATAATAGACTTCTAGAAACGAGAAGCTATCCACCTAGTCTGCCATTAAAATGTGACCATGTTTTAAATATTTTGCTCAGAATAATTGGGTCCAGAGGTTATCCACCGTCAGCAATCTCCACACAAATTTCATCTGGAGTGACCTCTGCACTTCCTGAAAATTCCTAAGACCAATACCCCCTTCCTTATACGGTTTACAAATAAAATCACAAGCATACCATTTCATCCTTGGCTTACCATTTGATTATCTCCAGAAAAATGTTGAGAGAAAAGAGTTTAATTTATTAACCACCTTGATCGGCACATTTAAGACAGACAGCAAGTGTGTGGCCATACATGACAAAACATGTTTGAGGATTGTAATACAACCACCTTGATACAACAAGCTTACTTTCCAGCCAGCTACTTTTCTACGTATCTTTTCAATAAGAGGCTCTAGATCCCTTGAAGTAAGTCTACCAGAAATAAGAGGAACTCCCAAGTAAGTGATTGGAAAATTGCCTTCCTCAAAACCACTAGAATGCATGAGATTACGACGCCAAGCTTCCGGTATATATTTAGAGAAGAAAAAAGCCGACTTATCTTTGTTGATTGATTGCCCAGACCATTTTTCATATTTATCAAGAGTTCGCATAAGATGCTGAATCGAACATTTGCCCCCATTCACAAACACTAATAGATCATCGGNTCCAAGCTTGGAGCGCAATCTTAGTTTTCTTTAGTTTTTCCGCTAAACGGAAAAGACCCATTGCCTGAGTTGGTTTCTTCCAAACGTCTTCCACACGTGTTTTAAAATCGTCATGAGTAATCCACATATTTTGGAACCGAAAAGTATGAGGACCATAACTTACCACATGATTCTTGAAGGAGATAAGCATAGGACAGTGATCCGATGTCTTCTTATTAAGATATTCGAAGAAGGTTGAAGGAAACCGATTAGTGAAATGGATATTGACGAGGGCTCTATCCAATCTAGCCCAGCATCTCAACTGACCCTCGTGTCCATTGCACCACGATGGCCTGCGTCCCACCACCTAGAGATCTAGTAAACCACAATGGTCAAGGAAATTATTAAAATCATCCATAGAATTGATTGGCCTTGGGTTACCACCAACCCTCTCACTATCGTCTCGAATAATATTAAAATCCCCTACCACAATCCATGGTGTTCCATTGTTAACTACATTTTCTAAACTTTGCCAAAGTCCTCTACGCTCACTACACTTCGCATAGATGAAATAAATTAAAAACTTGTCTCCGCCCATCCAAAACCACCCAGAAATGGATTGATTCGTCTTAGACAGCACCTCCCAATCACAATTAACACTCCAAAAAATCCATATTTTGCCATCTTCTTTTGCATTGCTACAAAAATTTGGTAACCCCAACAAATAAGCCAAAAGATGCATTTTATCAATCACAGCAAAAGGTTCCAAGATCCCAACAATATGAACTCCAAACTTCTTAACTAAACTTTTTAATCTCCTTCTGGAACTACATATTCAGTGTAAATTCCACAATAACAAATTATCAATCATAAATTGAGTTGAGAGGGATGGGATAAAACCTGTTGTGACTGTCTCACCGAGTGTCTCTTAGCCTCAGAAATGTGACTTGGTTGGCTACTCTCAGGAGCCAAACTGTAGTATTTGTTTCGAGCCAGAGGTTCCAGAGCAACTTCCTCTCCATCATCTGAAAAAGAGACTTGTCTGTCCTCCCCCACGATCACAACATTTTCTAGCACAACATTAGTTCTGCATTCCAGCTCTATTAGTTATGAAATCAACTCAGTTTGGCCCCCTTCGAAAAAAGGTTCTTCCACCACTGGCAACAACTCCATCATTGGACTCCCTATATCATGCAGCTCTGCATTACAACCTGCTACTGTTCCAGGTCTAAGAACTGTCTCTTTCGTTAATGGCCCATTGCCTTCTGAAGCAAGACCAACAGTGGCTCCCTTCGATGTTAATGTCCAGCCCTCAACCATAACCTTGAAATTCTGTTCTGGCTACCTCTGCACCAGCTTCTCAATATCTGATTCCTCCACACTCCCATTCCCAACTAAAACCAACGTAGAATTTGTTACGACCTGCTGTATCCTGCCCCGAAATGTTTAACACCAGACCTTCCATACCTTTATCTTTCTCCCCCTCCTTATCCCCTGTCATATCTTCCTCACTGGTTTTCCCCTCTGTTGTTTTTTCTTCTTCACTAGTTTTCCCATCCTCTTGTTTTTTCCCGTCTTCCCTAGATTTTCCTTCAGCACTCGATTTTCCTTTCCACTCTTGCTGAATCTTTTTCTGGACATGGCCACCTGTTCCCCTCCCCCCAGACGCCGATTCTCCCCCAATCTACATACTACTTTTGTATGCCCTTGATGGCAGCACTTGGTGCAATAAAAACCAACCTTTTCATAACGTGCCAAAACAACAATCGGGAATCCCTAAACAGGTTCCTCCTTTAAATCCACCTCCACACACATTTTTGCACCCGTGGCCCTCATTTTATTAACTGTTGCATTGTCTGTACCCAAGTACAGGCCAAATCTGGTGGCCAGGATTTGTAAGCAATCTGCTTTATACATGTGTAGAGGCAACCCAGGTAAGAAAATCCATTGGGGTGCCAGCAAAGGTTCTACGTGCAGATTGAATTCTTTAGTCCATCTAAATAAACGGAAAATACACCCATCAATCACACGACCCTTGCGCACCCATGCATGTACAAAATCACCCTTAGATTGCATCTGGATGAGCACATGAAAATCATCCATAAAACTTATGATCGGCACCTCTATCAAACCCCAAGACTTAATCACGTTCATTCTTATCTTATCAATGGCTGGCCTATAGAGTAAAGACTTTAAAACCAGAACATACCGGAAATCATCTGTTGCTTTGGACATTTCAGAGTCCATGATAACAAATCCTGGTTCACCATTCATGTCCACTGGATAACGCATAGGAAGTTTGAAAGAAATAATCTCCTGTCGTTGTACCGCTTGCGCAAATGTCTTCTAACCCTTAACACCCTGAACAGATCCCCCCGGTAGAATCAAATCCACCGATGGGGGTAAGGGCGCCGCCATGGGCGAGCCTTAGCAAAGAAAACAAAAAAGATACGCAAAAGGAATTTTCAAGAAATACAGAGCCCAAAAAAATCGCCTTCCAAAAGTTTTCAAAAAAATCAACAACATTCTCCTTACCTTGCTTGTAACGGATGACATATGGAAAGGTCTCAATGTATTCTATCCATCTAGCATGCCTTTTATTTAACTTACCTTGATCCTTGAGATGCTTCAATGATTCATGATCAGTGTGGACCACAAATTCCCTAGGCCACAGGTAGTGCTGCCAAGTCTCTAAAGCACGAACATGAGCATAAAATTTCTTGTCATAAGTAGGGTGCTTCATGGACGCCCCACTTAGCTTCTCACTGAAGAAGGCTATAGGCTGCCTATCCTACATCAAAATGGCTCCAATTCCTATTCCTAAGACATCACATTCAATTTCAAAAACTTTGTTAAGTCAGGTAATGCTAACACAGGTGTAGAGCACAATCTTTCTTTGATAATAGTAAAAGCATTCTCTTGATCATCCCTCCAATGAAACCCAACATTCTTTTAATTACTTCAGTGAGTGGTGTAGTAATGGTGCTAAAGTCTTTAACAAAATGTCGATAAAAGCTAGCTAAGCCATGAAAGCTTTTTACCTTAATGATGCTCTTAGGTGTTGTCCATTCCTTAATGGCCTTGAATTTCTCTTCATCGGCCTCAATAACTTTTGTACTAACAACATAACAAAGAAAAACAACTTTTCCATGCAAAAGGTACATTTATTAAAATTAGCATATAACTTTTCACATCTCACCACATCAAACACATATCTCAAATGCTCAATATGTTCATTTAAGTCCTTGTTGTACACTAGGATATCATCAAAGTACACAACCACAAACTTGCCTATGAACGTACGTAGGACATGGTTCGTTAATCTCATGAAAGTACTAGGTGTATTTATAAGTCCAAATGGCATAACCAACCATTCATAAAGCCCATACTTTGTCTTAAAAGTAGTTTTCTATTCATCACCCTCTTTCATTCTAATTTGATGGTACCTTTTTAAGATCAATTTTACTGAAAATACATGAGCCATGTAATTCATTAAGCATATCATCTAATCTAGGAATGGGATGACAATACTTTACCGTGATATTGTTGACCACCCTGCAATCAACGCACAACGTTCATGTCCCATCCTTCTTTGGCACTAGTAGCACTGGTACTACACATGGACTCATACTCTCCCTCACGTACCCCTTGCTCATCAAATTCTCAACTTGCCTTTAAAGCTCCTTTGTCTCATCTGGATTACTCCTATAGGCTGGTCGGTTTGGAATAGCAGCTTCGGGTACAAAATCAATTTGATGCTCAATGCCTCTAATGGGTGGCAACTCATTTGGCATCTCCTCTGGAAATACATCCTCAAAGTCCTGCAACAAAGAAACAGCCAAACTAGGAAGAGACTAGTTAGTTTCATCAAGATTAAGATAAAACTCTTTAAAGACAAGAAAAATCATAGTGCGATCTGCTAAAAAGGTCCTATTGACCTCACTTTCTTTTGTATAGAAACTCACTTTTGTCTTTCCTTTTCTTTTCGCAGGCACTCTTTCTTTTTTCTCTCATGGCTGCACGCTTTTTTCTTTACTCTTAGCCTCCTCTCTATTTTCTCTTTCACTCTTTGTTTTTGCTCATTTTCACTCTTACTCTTTATTTTTTGCTCAATCTCTTTTTCACTCTTTCTTTTTTGATCACTCTCACTTCCAATCTTTCTTTTTTGAGTAACCTCACTTTTCAATTTCAGTTGGTTCTTATGGACCTGTCTTGGAGTTAAAGGACCAAACTTGATTGTTTTGCCCTCCTTTACAAAGATGTACATGTTCTTGAACCCATCATGGGTCACCCTCTGATCATACTGCCACGGCCTCCCCAACAAAATATGGACAGCATGCATAGGTACAACATCACAAAGTACCTTATCCTGATACTTCCCAATTGAAAAAGTAACTAACATTTCTCTATCCACCTTAACCGCTCCACAATCATTCAACCACTGCAACTTGTATGGTCTAGAGTGTTTCAAGGTAGGTAAATTCAATTTCTCAACTAAAGTAGTACTAGCCACATTAGTACAACTCCTCCATCAATGATCAAACTACATACCTTGTTGTTGACATGGCATCTAGTATGAAAAATGTTCTCCCTCTGTTGCTATGCATCATTCATCGTAATGTGTGTATTGAGAGCACGCCTGGCAACAAGAGACTCACCTATCACAACGTATTTACTCCATCATCATCACTATCATCAACCAACTCGGGCATCTCATCACTATCATCTTCACTCTCAGTTATCACCTCCCCATTGTCATGCATAATCATCACCCGTTTGTTTGGACATTGAGAAGCGATATGCCTTGGACCCAAACACTTAAAACATTTAATATCTCTATTCTTTGAAGGTTAGAATTCTACCTTGGGTTTGTTCTTGCTAGTTCCCTTCTCTTTCCCTTAGATGGTTCAATCTCTCTCTTTGCTACAACTAGATCATTCTTATCCCACTTTGGTTTCCAAGGAGTGCTAGAAACTGCAGTGCACCTTGCTGTCCCATTTCTTTTGAACTACCTCTTTACCTTCATAGCCATGTGCACCATGTCCTCTATCTCCACATAATGCTGCAATTTAACTACATTGGTTATTTTCCTATTCAAACCACTCGAAAATCTAGCCATGGTGGCCTCCTGGTCCTCCTTTACATTAGCTCAAATCATCGCCACCTCAATCTCCTTGTGGTAATCTTCCACACTCCTAGACCCCTGTGTAAGATTTTGTAATTTTTGGTAAAGGTCTCTATAGTAATAGCTAGGTACAAATCTCCACCTCATGAGAGCTTCCAACTCTTCCCATGTCTCTACAGGCCTCTCATGATTCCTCCTCCTATTGGTCACTAATTGATCCCACCAAATAATAACATAATCAGTGAACTCAATTACCGCCAAATTCACTTTCTTCTTCTCTGAATAATTATGACAATCAAAGATCAACTCTATCTTTTTCTCCCACTCTAAATTAGCTTCAGGGGTCAGTTCTACCTTGAAAAGATGGTATTTTCATTTTGATGTTCCCAAGGTTCCTATCTACTCTATCCCGACCCCCTGGGTTCCCCCTAACTCCTCTATGTTTACCCATCCCAACTTCCGATGTTACATCTTCCTCATCATCACCATATTCTTCATTCTCATACCAATTTTCAACACTAGGCTCATATCGCCTCCTATCTCTCATGCCCTGTAGATTTCTAATTACCGCTTCTTGATGATCCATCCTATCCCTCACTTCATCCAACAACAAGTTCAACTGCTCAAACTATTGTTGCATGGCTTGCAATACAAATTATGAGTTATCTGCCATCCCCTTTGGTGATGAGTTACTCCTATGAGATATCATAATGTGCTGCACAAAAAGAATATTAGTGAAAAACCTCACACACTCCTTTATGTATTTACACTCGAATAATGGCACTCCACTCGTATCTCGCACTTAATTGACTTTGTCCTGATAATAGTCTCACACTCTCTTGCCTTTAACCTCAATAGTTTTCCCGCTAAAGTTCTTTAAGAACTAATTAAACTAAATCAAGATAATGCAACCTTGTATTATTCTAACCAGCAATAGGTTCAAGAAACAAGGAAGGAATAAAATGACACAAGACTCAAGGAATTTATACGAGGGAAAGAGTAATTATAAAACAAGATACAAACTAGAAAGATGTATTTAGCCTCATTGATGATAAAGCTCAATCAACAAATTTCTTTCCTTCTCTCTGTTGTAACTATGTAACAACCTTTGAATATGCTTCATTTTCTTTTCTTTTTCCTTTTTTTTTTAATTTTCTTTTCTTTTCTTTTCTTTTCTCTAATTCAATCACAAACAGTAATATTCAATTGAAAATCAAGCAATTAAATTTAAACACACAAGCATTGATAAGGAATTATAAGAGAATCAATAAAACGGCACTCTTAGCAATTGAAAAACTTAGAGACGCAAGAAACCCTAAAATTTCGGAACCCTAGGATCAAGAACACAAAACCCCAATGAACAAGACAATTTCGGCAGCCCCAAGATGATGTAATTCAGCCATCTTTTATTTTTTATTTTATTTTTATTTTATTTTTGCAAGCCTAGAACAATTAAACCCTAGAATTAAAAGATAGAATCAAACCTGATTGGAAATCGATATTTGAATACCAAATGATATGAACCTATGGGAATGGAATCCCTTTAACCCACAATCAATTTGAAAACTCATCCAAGAAAGCCAAAATCAAGCCAATGGAAAGTTTAGACCCCTTGAAGAACTCGTTTCAAGAATCTAGATTATATGAGAACTCACCCAAGAAAGCCAAAATCAACCCAATGTATCTCGATTTTCAGTTGATACAGTTGCTAATTTTCTAGGTATCCCTCAACTACCCACTGCAGATCCTAACGAGGTGCCTAGAGAGTCTACACCTGTAGGCAATGGGGAGACTGTAGAGGAAGAGGATATTGTGATGCCTGATGAGATCGATGGCCTCACTAATCATGAGGTTCGTTAGTTGGTTGTGGGTCCAGATGCTCTTCCTATGATGGGAGCAAGAGCATCAAACAAGTGGACTTATCTAGTTTTTTCAAGATCATGAACATTATAATAGCCAACAACATTGATCCTCGACTGCACAAGACTGAGGTGAGCATGGACTGGGTACGATTTATGTTACGGGTCGCTCGTGGGGTGCCTATCGACCTAGCAAGATATATATTCACTAGGATTCAATTAGAGGCCACCTATATTACGACGAGTAGAGTTTTATTTTATTCAATGTACTTGGTTACTCCTTTTGATATATAAAATACTTGTACTTATAAAAAAAAATATGACAGATATATTGCCGTTTGGAGTTATGCTCACACGATTTCTTTTAGCGAAAGGAGTTAGGCCAGATGCGTTTAAGCGTGTTCAGGAGCCGATTAGACCGATCAACTCGACGATCTTGTCTCATAGCACTGGACACTCCAGATTTGGTATTCGTGCACCCACTACAGAGGCGGTCGACACTTAGGGATATGCACATGGCGTATCTAGTGAGACATCTACACAGGCTGCATCACACAGTGCTACTCATGAGGAGATTGCAGATATCGTGCATGATGCATGCACAAACATTAGATATCATTGATGCAGTCCTAGTTGCCCTCGTAGAGACTGAGTCGAAGCTCATGTCTCAAGTGACTGATATTGAGACACAAATTGTTGGAGTTGAGGCGGTGCTACACTATAAGGCCCAGTAGTTTATATCTTTTATTAGCATTAAATGTACTTTTTTATATTGACAATCATGACCATTTGTATTTTGTATAATTAATTTAAATATTCAAATAGTCATGCAATACATTCCCGCCATACAGTATATTTTTGGGATCCAATTAATGTATGGTTTTTATTTTTAGTGTTTGCTAGCTTGTTCATCATTAATTATGTTTTTCTTTTTTTTTTTCATTTTACTTACTGTTCATAATAATCTAAAAAATGACACTGTAAGTAATATTTATTTAACTAAAAGTTTTATTTAACATAAAATAAATCACTAAAATTTTTTATATTAATTACATAAAATTAATTTATGAATTCGTAAATATTTTATGTTTCGTTCGAACAAGGTTTAAAAAAATCCCCGCCAATTTTAATTTAATTTCCCACCAAATGTTCTGTTCGAATGCATAAATGTTGTGTTCGAACGATCTTGCAACCTTTATGCCAAATTTTCTCACCAAATCTTTCCCGTTCAAACAAACCAATTTCTGTTCGAACAGATTTGAGCTTTCTCCGCCAAAATAAATTACTGCCCTGGCCAATATTACTATTCGAACAAATTATAAACCATTCGAACAAACATTAATTCCAGGTTTGAACGTAGTTTTGACCATTCTAACGGTTTGACTTTTGGAGACAACCTAATTCGTCACAGAAGATCTAGTTCGAACGGATTTTTAGCAGTTCGAACGTTTTTATAAAGTCATCCATTTTTTGAGACAAAATTTAAATTTCATCTCCAATAATTACTTTTAGAGACGAAATTTAGTTCGTTCCTAAATAATTTCACCCCTAAAACTAAAATTTGTTGTAGTGTAGATTCAGAAGCGTACAAATGCCACATGGGTTTCCAAGCCCACATGCATTCCAGGATAAGATTTTCATGATTTCCCTAGCATACGATACGACAGCTAGTTCATGTGACATACCAGATTGTAAAATTCATTTTTAGTCTAAAAATAAAAATCTAATGTTGTTTCTCATTTAACTATATTAATTTGTGAACCTAACACTTTTCTCTCCTCTCCATCTTGGATATCCGCGGTGATGGTGAGTGTTGTCGCATCCGAGGGGGCCAACTTAATTAGTTGGTGCACATGATCACGAACCAAACAAGGGAGATTCATTAGTTGGCTTCTACACATGGATGAACCAAAAAATCACCATATTTTTATAAATATATAATACAGTTAATGTTAACATTAACGTTTGTGGCATTTGTTAAGAGTTAATTTGTGAATCTTAAAATGGTGACAGCCATTAGCAATTATCACTATTTCACTCAAATTTCTGAATCCAACTAAAGCTTATATATATGTAAATGAAAATAAGACAAAAAAAAAAAAAAAACACAGAAGAAACTTCATATATATTTTATTCACATTTTTTCCTGAACTGAATCTCACTCACAGTATATATATACTATTGTCACATGCAACCAGTGCACATTGATTATTATTTTATTTTTGGAAAAAATAAATGTATAATTTCATGAAGTTGCAATATATTTTTTTTCCGGTTGCACCGGCCCACTAAATACGGGATCAATTAATGCGCACGAGGATTATTTTTATATATAGTTGTAGCCACTCAAAATCGTGGTATCAATATTAATATAAGGACTCTTAAAAAATTGGAAAAAATGTGTTCTCACACTAGTTATATATATTCCTAATACGTCAGAAAAAAAAAGAAAAAGATCACAAATTTCAAAATACCCTAGCTAGCCCCTGCATCCTCCATTTTATAAGCTCTCGTACAGTTAAGATTCGTTAATTCCTAGTGAGGAGCGAGGGAGAGAAAGTACTACTTCTTCCAATAAAGATATATATAAAATTATAGGATCGAATTAAACAAGTGAGTATTGAAGACAGAACATGATTCTGATAAAAATATATATGGAAGAGATTATATAAATTAAGGTGGCACTAAGCCACCGAGGATTTTGGAAGAATTTTGTCGAAAAGTGTATTTATTTATTTTTCATGTATTTTTTTAATCAACTTAAGTATTTAAAAAATTTTGACAAAGATTTATGCAATCAATCTCGCCATAATTTCCGTTTGAACCCTTTATTGTGCATTCAAGCAGATATTAATACCAACTGAAGGGTAACTATCCATGTTCAAACTGTAACTTCTTGGAGTTCAAACAGTTTAATAAATTATTCGAACGGTAACTCTAGCTAAATTTAGTAACTTAACCCGCTAATTTCTCGTTTGATCACTATAAGAAATTTGTCCTTTTGCGGAGAGGTGTGTTCACCGCAAAAAGCAGGTAAATCGCCGCAATATATTAGACCCGGGCGAAATTTGTTCGCAGCAAACTGGCCGAGAATAACTTGTCTGAGTTGATCAATTGCGGTGGCCTTTGACTTTCGTCGGATGGAATATCTTTTGCCTCGACAAAATTTCGTCGGAAATACTAGTTTCAACCGAGGTATAAACAGTTTTGGTGTTTGATTAGTTCTCCGGAAATAATTATTTGCGGCCATCACTACACGCCGAAAAAATTATTTGCTGCGAAAATTACTCGCCGCAAATAAAGTTAAACATTTAAAAAAATATTTGCGGCGAATCCTCATTCGCCGCAAAAAAGAGTTATCCCCCAAAGAAATACAAAAGTTTCAAACCGTATTCATCAAAATCCAAGCCATGCACTAATTTTAGATTTCAAGGAAAATCTATAAAAATCCAAGCAGAATAAAAATTAACCAAAAAAATAAAGATAAATGTCCTCTAAAAGGTAAACATCATATAAAAGAGATGCAAACATGACACATGGATTTCACCTGAATCATTGACAAAGCATCCTCTGTAATATGTTTGCAATAGATTCACCAAATGCAATCTTGGATAATGTGCACATATGGGTTTCACATATAGCCACAGCAACTTAAAATATGTAAAAATTTTCGCAACCAAAAAATGCATTTGAAAATTGTATAGTAACCAAAAAGAAAACATCAAAGTTCTGATATGTACTAACCTCCAGTTTATTTCTTTCTTCTGTGGCACTAAGTAATTGCCTTTTCAGATGTTGAACCTCTTGTTTATGATTCTTGGATGAACAGGTCTGAGAGAATGTAATGAGTCCAACCAAAACAAACATAAAAGGTTAGGCTCCAACATAAAAAAATGAATGATACAAACATTAAAAAAAATCAACTTATTCTGCTATATATTACACACTACAGAGCCTAAACCAGAGTCCTCAAGATCATCAAAATCCTCAAGATCATCAAAATTTGTAAAGCCACCTCCTGCTGGATGTAGCAAATAGATAACATCAAAGACAAATCAGTTCCATTAAGTTGTGTTAGGTTTAGGGGTTCAGAAAAATCATGTTTACTATTTTCCTTTATCATAGAGTTTCAATAGTCGCTTCAGCACTGGTTTGACCATTTATCCTGCACATAAACATTGCACATAAATTCAATGTTACATGACAATTCGTGTCAAAACATTGCTTTGAAGATGAACTTCTGCATACTAATGGTGCTAAACTGACTTGAAGAAGCAATGCAAAAAGGCACAAAAAGAGAGAAGAAGCTGAAGAATATCTAAGCAAATATCTAAGCAAAGATGAACCTGCATACTAATGGTGCTAAACACTGTGTCTTTGCTTCCAGTAATTGTCCCTTTCCAACAGAATATATTGTCTTCTTCAGGGAAGGCAGATATTCCAGATTCACCACTCATCTAGAATTGAAGTTATAAAACAAGAAAATTAATCAAAAACCCGATAACGCAAAAATAATTTCGAAGGAGATTGAATATATAGTTTCTTCCATTTTGTAGAACTTTTAGGCAATCCAAGACATAAACTTTGTAAAATCATTACGGTTCTTACCGTTAAGGCCACCAACTCAGATTGCAACCTGTTTCGCAAGAACAATAATGCAGGAAACAGGGTTAGAAACCCTTCAAAACTGGGAAAAAAAAATACGACCTCAATTAATATTCCAAAAGAGATGATAACCAAGTAAAAAACCAAGCGCTTTTAAGCCCCCTTTCAACAGAAAAAATCATGGAGAAGATACGTACAACTAAAGAAAAATTACACCCATAATTTTTTTAGTCTTTTCTCTTTCCAAATGTGTGATGTATTTAAAGAACTCAATTAGTTTGAAAAGATCCTTCAACATCAAAAAGTCCCTAATGTAGATAAAGCACTGCAATTTGTAACAGATTCACAATCAATTCATAACAGATTCACAATCAAGAAATGGGTAAATATCCAAAAAACAATGAACTTACCCAAACAGTACACAGGAACTCCAAATCTGCAAAATCAAAACAAACATGCCTCAATTTCTAAGGACAATTTCTAAGAACATAATATGACTCTAAAACTCTCTGTTAGAGCCAGATTCTGTTCAGATCCAAACATGAGGCAGCAGCCTTAATGGTTTGAGTCAGTGACCCTAAATGACCTTTTCAGAGACTTATAAATCCTAGAACGTTTGGAGATAAGTGGAATTAGGGTCAATCATTCAAAGAACAAAATGCATAAAGAAAAAAAAAATAGAAACTTGAGAGATGTAGAAAAATATTTCGGACCCATATTTTACTTGCAAAAAAAAAAAAAAAAAGCCTCCATAAAAGGGTCAATCATGATACAACTACAAACAACCATGAGGAATTCAGAAACATATAGGGAAAAAAAAAGTACAAAAAATTTGGGAAAATAAAAGGCATGGACCTGAATATACTAAAAGCTCCCACAACATAACCCTGCAAAATTCACAAACCAGATGAAGACTCGAATTTTGTAGAAAAATACGATCAACCCACTCTTTCATTCTCATCCAAGACCAAAACCCAGAGAGAAAAATAAAGTACAGTTGCAAGATATTTCAAGTAAAAAGAAAAGAAGAAGCCCGCTAGACGAAGAAGCAAAACCTTACCAACAAAGTCGATGCCTGTGATCAGCAAGAATTCAACATAAAAATCTGAACCTAAGAAAGGCCCTTTTTATAATATAAAATCTGCAAATTCAGGGCAACGTACCCAGAGACGCTTATAGAGAGGGAACAAAGAAGCTTCCATTCAGAGAACTGTCACAATCGAGTTCCCAAAGATCCCCCATTTACCCAAACAGTACACAGGAACTCGAAATCTACGAAATCAAAAGAAACATAGATCCCCCACATGCGACAATGGAACCGAGAGAGAGAGAGAGAGAGAGAGAGAGAGAGATAATTAGGGCGAAATAGAGAGTGGGAGAAACGCACGGAGAGAGAGAGAGAGAGACGTGCACACACAGAGAAGAAGATAGAGAAAGAAATAGGAGGAGGATTCAGAGACTCACCTCCTCGGCGAGGTGGCGATGGCACGGCAGCAGGCACAGCTTGGGAAGGGCGACAGCGAACTCAGAGAATAGAGAGTGAGTATCGACCTGGGGGAAAAGAAAAAAGGGGGGAAGAAGGACAAGAAAGAAGGGGGAAAAAGAAAGAAGGGGATTCGCACGCAACATTATCCAAAACGTTGTCGTCAAAGACCCATAAAGTGATAAGTCAGGCCATTCTATTTGCGGCGACAAATTATCGCCGCAAATAGTCTTTTTAGCGGTGATTCTCTCGCTCTCCACAAGTAAAACACAGCTACAATAACAAATGGGTCAAACACGTCCAATTCTCGCTCTCCCGCAATTTTCTTTGGCCGCATAAAAGGCTTTTTCTTGTAGTGTATCCTATCTGGTATCTGTTCAAAAGTTTATTTCATTTATGGTCAAATGCTTTAGTAAATATTAAATTTTATGAGGGATGAAATTTATGGTCCAAAAAACATCGTCCCAAATATAAATTTTTGTTGTACTGTGAAAGTTAGAGATCGTAGTCATTAAATCTTGCTAGGGTACATACGACGTTGGTTCATGAAATAGAATCTTAAAATAAATTAAATAGCTAGCTTTCTATACTTTGGTTTGACTACTGCTTTTTGAAGAGGAATGATTGTTCCATAGGCTATATATTTCTCTAAAACA
>QEOT01005499.1:9676-19992 GCA_003123785.1 Pterocarya stenoptera
TTCCCCCACCCCCCCCCCCCCCCCCCCCCCCCCCGCCCCCGGGGCGGGCGGGCGGCGGCGAAAAAAATGATAAACAAGAAGACAGTGCGTAGATATTCTAAAATCATACACTGCTGCAGTTTCCAGCCCTAAAGATCTCCCCTTTTTAAGCAGGTTATGGTAATCCATAATGAATGGGGCGGGGGAGGGGACAGGAACGGGTGATGTAACTCAAAGTTCAACATGAGCATCAACGACAAATTTGAAGATTAACACATGCCATGGTCAAAAAGGAAAAATGAGGAATTTAAAAAGTAGGTGTGATAGACATCCACGGCATCATCTGGCCTATCAGAAATACCCCCATTTTCTGTATCCTGAGATTTTGAAAACTACAACATCTTAGAGAAATTTAAAATCCTTCAAACTGACAATGCATAACTAAAATACAGGGTCAGCACCCCAGAATTTGCAGTAGGTATAATCTGAATCTACAGAGTAGCTCGTTCAGACCTGGCAGTCTAAGATGAACTTAACAAGCTTTTCCTTGCTGATCCAATGAACCCTGTCTATCATGATCAAGCTAGAAAGAACCCACCATGAGTAGCAAACCTGAAGTGATGTAACAAAATTAGTGCGTAAGACTACAAACATGGAGTGGAAGACCAAGTCTCAAATTTCTATATACACCTACATCAGAAAGTTTCTCAGGACGGCCATTAAGACCCCCTGCTTTAACTTGCCCCTCACATAACCACCACCCAAGAAAGTCCTTGTCAATATGATGCAATGATCCCGTTACAGCAAGTGCACCCACACAACAGAAAACTGCAGAGGACGTAGAATTTTCACTAAATTCCAAGTCTAAATTTGTCGTGGAGAGAACTAAAAAGGCATAAATTGTTCGCAGGATCTTGAGAAACTATATCAGAGTTTGTGAATGTAACTGTTGGGTTCAACGTGCAGACAACCAAAAGCAATATTTTCAAGTCGAAATTTGATATCCAGATAACACTAGGGCATAATTGTTCAAAGATTTTTTTGATAGATGGTTGTTCAAATATTTAATTCTGTAGGTGAACACTAATAATCAGCTTCACCTTGAATTGATTTATTATTTAACACTGTTAAATCAACTTACTAGTTCAAATAGCTTAAGATTACCCATTTTGTAAAATGGCATGAAGTGCTTCAAGCATTTGAGTGACTCGCAAATTTCTAACATTAGTGAAAAGTTAGGCACTTCACAAAGAAAACAGAAAAAGGCTACAAAACAAACAGAGCTACTCAAACTTCATACAATATTACCTTGGTAGGGAGCACTCAGTTAAATGAAGAATAAGGCTTAATTTTTATTCTTGAAAAGTTGAACCACTCAAGCTCAACTAGGACCAGCTCAAGAAGCAGCTTGCTCAACATTGCATATGAGATAAACAAGTGAGCTTGAGCAGCCTGTTACTCAACTCATTTGCTGAATGCAAGACTAAGCAACCTCCACTTCAATGTATTGAGAGAAACAAAAGAAATGGGAGGAAGGTGGGGAGCTTCTATCAAGCATGGAGGCTTGGGCAACCAAGAGGCAAATTGCAAAATTCACAGTTGATAGACAACAATTGAATCTGAGAAATGAGCAAGACTTCGGAGAGAAAGCTCAATGCATTTTTTATCAGATGCAAAACCTGAACATATTTTTCACCAGATACAGATAACAATTAACAAATAAATAAAGAAAACAATGGAAGTAAAACACACAGTTGATTTATAACGTACGAGTCAAATAGAAAACATCATAATTAGACTGTTAAGTTAAATGTCTAACATACTTTGACCCGCATGGGACTCGCCACCAGGTGTGCATCCAAATCCACCGTCCAAATTTTTGCAACTCACGATGTAGCTCACTGCCTTCTCCACATTGATTTTATTCAAATGATGTAATATTGAGAGACAACATATAGCAATATAAGAGAACCTATAGGAAACAGTCTCGGTTTGGTAAAACTATTCAACCAAAGATGCTAACTTCCAAAACCATGAGATGCCAAATAATAATGCAGCAGTGGAAAGAATACCATGCATCAACTTCGCCCCATTCATCCCCTGAAAAGGATCCATCTTTAGCATGAAGAAAACGAAGATACATGCTATTTTACAACAGCCAACATGGAATATCAACAAGATACACAACTTTAACCTAGAAGTTAACTAGCTTGATACCTGAATGTAGAAAAAATTGCAATCATTGTAATAATTGTAGCTACAGAAAATTTGGAGAAAAATAAAGTATTGTTTGATATGATATGATGTGAAGAATTTCTCAGAAAATCCAGCAGTCTGTATGACAAAGGATATAATTAGTCACCTTCTCAACGTCAAGAACATTTAGTTTGTCAAAAAGGGCCAAAACCTATACAGCGCTTAGAGTATACAGTATGCGAGGGTCATGCCCAATGTTACCACCAAACCCACCTGCAAAACCAAATGTATCATCATCTACCCCATTACTATAGTCATCTCCATATTTCTTTCTTTTATTTTTATTTATTTGTAATGTAAATCATTACTTAGTCTTGGGTTGTAACCATCCGAAAAATCAAATGCATCAAAGAGACGTATTTTTTTTTTTTTCTACTTTGAGGGGGTGGGGAGACATCACCCAACAGTTTCTCACTTATAATATACATAGCAGAATGCAACTTGACAATGCATTTGATTGAAGTAAGAAAAGTAAGCATCTATGAAAACCTGATTCGTGCTGGCATTTCATGATCCATGAGACAACCTCATCCACATCTACAGCATCAAGTTTCCCTAGAAGATCAAGAGTGGTCAATCCCCAGTATGCCCCATTCATTCTCAGATATTCCATTGCAACAGATATAAAGTCATCCTTCCTCTTGAGTGCAAGAAACAGGAATTTTTGGTATAAATGACAACATAGTCATGTCAGCAACTGAAGATGTACTTAAATAACATAAAAAAGGTACATAAACGAGAGATACCTTTTCAACTGACAAAATGTATTGGACATGCTTCTCAGTTGCAAGCTCCCCCATCTGCCAATTACTAAGCACATTAATCTAGGAATTTACAGTTGGAAACATTAAGAATGTATAAGTAATTAGAAACTTAACATCTCTTGAAAAATGTAGAGTTGGGTTCTTTATCTGTTCTTGTCTAATACAAAACCACTCAAACCAAAGAGAGTTCCTTCATAAATTACGGATAGATATGATCATATGAATCTCAGAGTAAGTAACTCATTTGAAACAGACTAGTGGAGAACAAAATTGCATTTTCAGTTCAATTCCCTATCAAATAGTCATCAATGAGATTGATGAATAGTAATAGGCAACAAGCGACAAATTGACTGTTACAGCACTAGAATTGACAACAAATATAAGCGATCTGGAACTTTTACTTTCAAAGGTAAAATCTTCAAGTGATAATTATTGCATTAAAAAGAAGCTAAGGCAAGCTATCCAGCCGCTGGAAACTGCTTAACAATTCCAAGGCTCAGGTCCCATTGCGAATCAGTCACAATTTTAACATCGAGAAAAGTTTATCACATAAAAAACTATGAACTTCAAGGGAAAGGAGATAATTGCCTTCAAAGCAAACTGAATATGTAAGACAAGATTTTCTGCAAAGCTTCACACTTAAAATTCCATTCAAATATTAAAGAGCCCCCGGTATACATGCTCCAGTAGAATGCCAATTGAAGACATGATGAGCAATCAATGGAGCATGAAAAAATAAAGAAGCTATATGACGCCGGACAGGATAGCGATTATCCTGTAGGCTAGTTCCAACAGATGATTCACAGGAGAAAATTCGCCCAAAACCAGAGAAAAAAGTCTCTAGGGTTTAACGGAATATTATAAAATCCAACAAAATCCCCAAATCAGTCCACAAGCCGGACTGTTATAGCCAAAAATCGTGTTTATCCGAATTTTGCCAAAAATAACAAAATCTCGGAAATCACTCTAAATTGAAATTCAAAATAAAATAAGCAATCTGCAAAAAATCCGGCCCAAATCGGATTTAAAACGACTTCCTAACTGACAAGCGAAAACTTACCATAAATAGTAAAAAATAACTAAAACTAGTAATTCGGAGTGGAAAACAGCAGAATTTGAAGTAAAAAAAAAGGCACATGGAGCCATGCTCAATGTGGATAGCGTGCGCGTCGAAAGGAGCTTTCCGAATTGGGGTCTTATGTGCGATTCCGACACCAGTAGCCAAAGTTATGGCCAAAAGACTGAAACACACTCAAAACGGCCCCAATGAGGAACCTATCACAATCAATTCCTGCCTTTGCGCTGATCTGCCAACTCATGGTATCTCAGCGCCATCAAGGTGCAATCTGACAGCTCAGCATCATCTGTCTTGGATCCCCCTGCATCACTATAACACAAACAAATATTTTTTCCCTAGAAAATTCCAGAGGAACTGTTTCCAATCAAAACAAACACACCCAAAATACTGTTGTACCATAAAAATTTATGGAAAATGTTTTCTCGGGAAACAAACGAAAGCCAATAGAGAAATCTAGAGCCTTTAACAAGTCACAGAAAACTCAATTTCATTTTCCCTGTATCGATTTGAGTCTTCATCAAGAAAAAGCCATCAGTCAGTTCCAAGTTCCAACAGATCTTGTCAGTTCAAAATAAAGAGTAATATGATTTATATAGTTGGTAGGGAAAGATTGTCAACAAAGTTCCATTAGGTGATACGATTGTGGGTTACGTAGGGCTGCATGGCAGCCACGGCGGGGCATCGTTCTTTTGCAGAACTCGCTGCATCTGTGCCATAGCCTCTCCTAGAGGTTGTGGTTCCTTCTCGTTTACCTAAGAGTCCAGATGGTGCTCTCTATTTTCAGTTTTCAAAAGAAGAGATCCAACGTTCGGCTGAACCCTTCAAATATTCGATAGTCCTAAAGTTTCTTCGGAACCGTCCCTCTTTGGATGCCATTAGAGCATTCATACGTAGCCGTTGGGGTCTTGATGGAACTCCAGTGGTCTCAGCTATGCAGCGTTCTCGCAATGTGTTCGTCCGGTTTTCATCTGAGAATGATTTCCTGAAGGGCCTGTCTCGTGAAGCCTGTGATATAGATGGGGTGTTTTATCATGCGTTTTACTGGAATCTGGATTTCAGTGAGGAAGAGGAACCTTCCATGGTTCCGGTTTGGATTGTGCTTCCAGGTTTGCCACCTAACTTTTATCATGAATCGTTTTTACGTATATTCTCTGCTCCTATCGGTAACTTCATCAGAAGAGATAATCCTACACGCTGTGTAACTCGCACGGATGGTGCTCGGTTGTGTGTTGAGATGGATGTGGCGGTTAAACCCATTCCATTTTTCTGGATTGGTGTCCCTGGTATGCCCTCTAGCCGTAAACAAGATATAATCTACGAAACACTTCCCGTTTTTTGTTGTAAATGCAAAGTGCAGAGTCATAATTTCCATACATGTCGTGTTGGGAAGGCTGTGAACGGGGAGAAGATCTGGGTCTGTCAAAAACATGCTCCAAATATTGAGACTCCGAAGGTTAAGGATCCCGAGCAGGAAGTGGTTCAATAGGTTGAGATTCCGGAAGGGTCTGGGAAGGTAATAAAAGAAATATCGAATGTTCAGTAGGATCTTTCTGATGGGGCTGCCCCGACGTGTGCTGGGATTGATGAGGTCCAGTTGGTGCAACTGCCTGTATCTGAGCTGCAGATGGGTTCTCAGCTGGTGCAATCCCCTTCTTTGGTTCAGACATAGAGGATAGTTTCGGAGATGAATGGAGGTATTTTTAATTTGGATTCTTTTAATGCTAATGAACTGTCATTTGAGCTTTGTCCACAGGTGCAGGTTATAGAGTTAGAGAAACGTGGTGCTGCGGAAGTTAATGAAACAGAGGATTTTTGTCTTGATGCAGGGGAGTTTCCGGATGCGGCAGAGGATATTGTGAATGATATTTCAAATAATACTAATGATTTTATTCTTGCAGGGGATTCGGTTTCTGATCTTGAACCTGACCTTGGTTCGGATGTTTTGCCTTAGGAGAAGGATTATCATACGGAGTCAAAGGGGGATCTCATCCCCAAGAGAATTTATTCAAAAAACAATTTGTGAAAGTTAGGAGTTCTACTCGGGTCCAAACCCGAACCACTAAATTTTCTCTATGATTGGTTCCATTTTTGTATGGAATATTAGAGGGATTCTTACCTCTAAAGGTCGGTTAAAGAAGTTGATTGGGTCGTTTAAACCTGTTATTGTAGTTTTAATGGAACCTTTTACTAGCTTTGATCATGCTAATAGTTTGATGAGATGTTTGAATTTTGAGAATGGCACGTCTAATGAAGCTGTTGGTGGGAAAGTTTGGTTGTTCTGGAATAACGCCGTTGTAGTTCATATTACTGGTATGACCTCTCAATTTATTTCAGTTCGTGTTGAAGCCGGTAATCAAGCTTTTTTATGTCATTTCATTTACGCTAAATGTTCTCGGAGTGAGAGGCAGGAGTTATGGGCTGATTTGTGTTTGAATCGTATTGGAGTTGAGCCTTGTTTATTTGTAGGTGATTTTAACATTATTCGCTCTGATTCGGAACGGAGGGGAGGCCGGCCTAGGCTTCGGGTTGCTATAGATGATTTTAATAGTTGGATCAATCAAAGAGGATTGATTGATATGAAAATGCAGGGGACCCCGGAGTTGGGCTAAACTTGATAGGGTGTTTATTGATGCTGCTTTTTTGTCCCGTTTCACTAATGTTGTTTGTTCTTATCTTCCTCGTTCTACTTCCGATCATTGTCATATGCACATTGAATTCTCGACTGATCCTTTCTCTTATGGTCCTTCTCCGTTTCGTTTTCAACAAATGTGGGTGGATCATCCTGATTTTTTTGAGTGTGTGCAGAGGGCTTGGATGGTTCTTGTGGCTGGTGGGGGTTTATGGAAGCTTGCTACTAAACTTAAAAAGGTTCGAGTCGTGCTCAGAGAATGGAATAAAAGGGTTTTTGGCTGGACTACTTCTCATATTGCTCACCTTGAAGAGCAAGTGGATATGATTGAATGCCGGCTTCAGCAAGATTGGAATGCCGAAGATGATCGGGAGTTAGTCTTGACCTCCCAGGAATTGTCTTCGTGGAGACGTAGGGAGGATATTCGTTTGGCTCAAATGGCAAAGTTAAAATGGAAGCTGGACGGAGATAGAAATTCAAAATTTTTTCATGCTTGCTTGGCTAACAAAAGGTGTAAGCGTATATCTAGTATGAAAGCTGCGAATGGGATCGTGTTTGAGTCGCCAGAAGATATTCATCAGGGAGCGGTTGATCACTTCTCTAGTTTTCTCCAAGCGGATCCTCCCCGTGATTTGCCGGATCTGTCCTATCTTATTTCGCCTGTTATTTCTGATAAGGATAATGGCTGTATCGTTTCTATTCCGTCTATGGATGATATATTTGAGGCTTTGTCGTCTATTCCGTCTAATAGTTCTCCAGGTCCGGATGGTTTTGGTGCTGATTTTTTTAAGAGCTGTTGGAATATTGTTAAAGAAGACGTCTTTGAAGCTATCTCGAAGTTTTTTTTTTCTAAGTAGTTGCCTCGATTCTATACGGCCTCGTTTGTTGTTTTACTTCCGAAAATTAATGAGCCTACTGGGTTTGAGCAGTTTAGACCCATTAGCCTTTGTTCGGTTCTCTATAAAATTTGTTCTAAAATTCTGGTGAATCGTTTGACTAGTCTTCTTCCCAGCATGATTTCCCTTGAGGAAAGTGCTTTCATACCGGGTCACAGTATTTTTGAGAATATTTCTCTGACTCAGGAAATGGAAATGGTGCATTCCATCAATAAGAAATCTCATGGTGGTAATATTATTCTCAAAGTGGATATGGCTAAATCTTATGATCGGGTTGACTGGTGTTTTCTTTTGGAGGTCCTTCGTACTTTTGGTTTCTCTCCTCAGGTTTGTGATTTAATTCGAGTTTGTATCTCCTCTCCTTGGTATTCCGTTATGATGAATGGAACCCATAAGGGTTTTTTTCAGGGAGGTTGTGGTTTGCGTCAGGGGGATCCTATTTCCCCTTATCTTTTCATTATTCTTCAAGAAGTCCTTTCTAGACTCATTAAAAATAGCGTGGTGGAAAAAAGATTTGGTCAGTTTTCGCAAGCCAGAGGCACGGTTCAAATTTCACACCTTATGTATGCTGATGATGTGGTGATCGTCACTAATGGTAGTACAAGATCTGTTCAGGAACTTCTGTCTATTTTTCATAAATATGAGACTTGGTCTGGCCAGAGGATTAATAAAGAGAAGACTGCAATTATTTTTTCTACAAAAATTCCCCTGAGTCGCAAGAGAGCTATAAAGCGTATGATTGGGTATTCAGAGGGTCTTTTCCCTTTCAAATATCTAGGAGTGCCTATTATTTCAGGGAGGCTCAAGCAAGTTCATTTGGAAGAGATGGTTATAAAAGTCCACAAAAAAATTAGTGGCTGGAAGATGAAGCTTCTTTCTTCGGGTGGCCGTCTTATTCTTCTGAGGCATGTGCTCTCTAGCATGGCTCTTCATTTGTTTGCTGTTCTTCAGGTTCCTAAATCGATTATTAAGGAACTGCATCGCTTAATGAGTACATTCTTTTGGGGAGAGGCTTGTGGGAAAGGTAAAAAAAATGGGTTGCTTGGAAGAATATGTGTCTTCCAGTTTATGAAGGTGGTTTGGGTTTGTGCCACCTTGATGATATGCAAAAGGCTTTGCACATGAGGTTTGCTTGGAACTTAATCCAAGGTAACTTGTTATGGGCTCGCTTCTTCAAAGATAAATATGTGGGTTCTAAACCTTGGATTCTTATTGACTCCAATAAAGGCACAAGATTTTAGAAAATGATTGCTAAAAGTATTCCTTTGGTTCTCGAAAGTTCTAAGTGGCGGCTCAGGGAAGGTAATCTGTTCTTCTGGTATGATAAGTGGAGGGATCGAGGTCCCTTGTTTTCAAATCTTCCGGTGGTTGGTAACCCTTTATTGAAAGTTAAGGACTGTCAACTGTCAAATTCTTGGGATGTGGATTTCTTGGTTAGTTTGGTGGTTCTTGATCATGTGAATGATATTCTGGATTCTTTAGCAGGTTGCAAGAGAGGTTCGGATGCCTTGGTTTGGACAAAGCAAGATAATGGTTGTTTCTCCACTCAATCTGCGTGGGATTGTAACCGTATTAGGGGTTCTATGATGAATGGGCATCCTTGGATGTGGCATAAGTTGCTCCCTTTGAAAGTTTCGGTGTCTATGTGGAAGGCTTGGCATAATGCCTTTAGTGTGGATGATCGTCTCCGTCGTGTAGGGGTACCGATTGTTTCTAAGTGTGATTGCTATGATGCTGGTAATTATGAGGACCAAAATCATGTTTTGTTTGGAGGGGATTTTGCTGCGCGGATCTGGCGCTATTGTGGAGGTCTATTTGGGTTACCACTTCGTGGTACTTGGAAAGAGTCAGTGTCTCTTTGGTTTCGTCGAGCTTCCTTCTCTTCTCAGGTTGGTATTATTGTGGGGCTTCTTCCTTCTATTATTTCTTGGTGTCTTTGGCGTCGTAGATGTGTTGCTCATATGGAAGATCGTCTTGAATCTTTTAATTTTGTTTGGCACGTGATTGTTCATGAGATTCGCGCTATTTGCCAGGGCATTCACAAAGTTTCGAAATGCTCTACGAGCGATTCTCATATTTTACACTCTTTGTTTATCTTGCCTCTTGTTCCTCAAAGGCGTGGTTCGAGGTTGGTGGCCTGGCGTAAACCCATTCAGGGTCGTTTTAAGTTAAACACTGATGGTAGTAGTCTTGGGAATCCTGGGCCGTCTGGGGCGGGTGGTATTATCAGAGATGGCCATGGTAATTTAATTCATGCCTTTGCTGTTCCTCTTGGGTCTGGTTTGAATAATAGGGCAGAATTATTAGCGCTGTTGCATGGTCTTAAAGCTTGTAAAGCTTTGAGTATTGGTTATGTCGAAGTTGAACTTGATTCACAAGTAGTGGTCTCGTGGTGGAAACAACGACGATGTGGGGTTTGGTACTTGGAGGATTTTTGGGAAGAGATTCTTGGTCTTTGGATTCGATGGTCTGCTCTGTCTGTCATGTGTTCAGAGAAGGTAATAAAGTTGCTAATTGGCTTGCTAAGTATGGTGCACTTGGTCATTGTGTGGAGCAGTGTGAGATTGGGGAAGTACCGAGTTTGTTGAGAGGTCTAATCCGCTTGGACAAGCTGGGTATTCCCTCGGTACGCTGCTTTTAATCTGTTTCTTTTTTGTTTGTTTTGTTTCTTAGGCTTGTTTAGTTTTCCCTTGTGTGTTGTTTGTTTGTCTTTA
>QEOT01005499.1:20346-44280 GCA_003123785.1 Pterocarya stenoptera
AAAAAAAAAAAAAAAAAAAAAAAAAAAAAAAAAAAAAAAACTTACAATGAGTCTTTGTTCTAGATACCCTCCCTCTTCAACTCTGATTAATCGTAACGTGCAGGCGGAATAACTTTTTCCCTCTAATTACGCAGAAGGTTATATTATAGAACTGAAAATGTAAAGAACTTCCAGAAACATCGACAGTGGGCATGCCGGAGTGGTTATCGGGCATGACTAGAAGTCATGTGGGCTCTGCCCGCGCAGGTTCGAATCCTGCTGCTCATGCTGCCCTTCTCTTTGGCCTTTTGCAGCGAATTCAGCTTATCCCTTTTCGTTGTAAAATTTGACCACGACAAGTTGTTGACCCTGTTTATATATAGATGTTTGGATTCTAATTCCAAGATCAATTGAAGTGGCTGAGAGATTTTTTTAGTAATTCTTAGAATTGACCATTACATCATTTACAATATATGGTATCCGAGTATACATGTTAAGCATATATATACATTGAATGCCATAAAACATTCGATCAAAGAATAGAGTAGAAGGAAAGAACAAAGATAAAAGTAAAAGATATAATTATACATACATATCTGATAAAAGAACATGATGCAAAATCATGACTAGCATGAGATGTATTATAGCAGGTGAAAGATAGTGATCTCTTTCAGGGAGTTAAAGTTGTGATATCAAATAGTTTTCCTAATGTAATGGCATGATCTAGGGACTCTGACGGAGGGGCTCTAGGTCTACGAATTGATAGCTTGTGAGAGATCTGTTGCATGCTTGGCCTGGATTGTGGGTGGGCATTGAGGCATGCAAATGCTAGCTTCGCAACGGCAGAGACTTTCTCGATGAGCTTCTTGTCCCGCCATTCCATAGCCACATCCCACATGTCGTTGCCTATGTGCTTCGACCTGCCATGAACGGCTTTGTGAATGTAATACTGAGCATTACCCATAGCACAGAGCATTCTGACTATGTTTCTCAGAGATAACACTGCTTCCAACCATACCTACGACATCTCCGATCTCTCTCTCCCTTGAACTCAACAATTTTCTCCGCTCTCTCTCACTCTCGAGTTTTGTATTTCTGATTTGAAAGTCAATTTTTCTCTCTTTGAAAAAGTATGTTTCTTTTCTTTAGTTATTACTAATGGTGTGTTATATAGAAATTCAAGTTTATGTAATGATATTTAGGTGATAGTATTTTATAAATATAATAATTGTTTATATTGTAGTATTTAATTATTGTATAGCTGTTGTAAGCCATCGTTGAGATCGAGGTGTTACTAGAAGTGTTTGCAGAGAGAAAGTTTGGAAAGCGAACAAAATTAAAATTGATATTCCTAATAATCACACTAGTGGCTCTGGGGATTCAACAACTTGGCTTACTTCCTTTGTTGGTTCCCTCACTCGAACATATGCTCCAACGGCTACATCCTCATGGGCCCAAGTTTTCCAAGATGTGAGATCACATCAAAACTCATTGCATGATAATAATTACTTAAAAATATAATTTTATTCAATTATTACTTAATTTATTTGTAATTTGTTTTTGTTCTTATCGTTCCCAATTCTTTCAAGGATGAGCTTGAACTTAATTTTGGCCGGCGAGATGATCAAGTAACGGTTGAGCTAACGAATAATACAATCCAAAGGTATAAAGGTAGATGCCATGCACACTATAAAAAGTCTAATAGTGCAACAAAGGCGGGTTAGAACCCATTCCAAAAAATGCGCCCAGAAGAATGAGAGAAGTTTTGTGATATGTTTGAAGATCTAGCATATCAAATAATTTGGATTGTATCTTTCATTATGCTATATGTTAGATGCATTAAACAAATATAGTAATCACATTTCTTTTCTTACAGCAACATAGTATTGTCAACAAAGCAAATAGAGCAAATTTAACAAAACACAATAATGTGGGTTCTATTTCTTTTCGTTGCCTATCAAAAAATTGGTAACGTTATACTAGTCTTCATTAAATATTAACACATCAACATTTGTGATTGAAGTTGTAACATATATTTTCCTCTTGTAGAAACAAGACAGTCCTACTAGCTATAACATGACCCAATTGTATGCTAAATCGTATACAGATTGTGAGATGTTTGGACCAGTCCCCAAGCTGAAGCAAATTATTCCTGTTTAGTTTTTTTTTCCCATATTTTCTAATAATATTTACATTACTAAACTGTCTGTAATGATATTTCTCTCTTTTTTTTTTTCTTTTTTTGTAGGAGAATATCGTTTCACTTTGGCAAAATCCTGTTGTGTCTGATAAATCCTGATCCATTAATGATGTTGAGATCTTTTCTCAGATTCTTAGATCCCGTTTTGGATATTTGAAGGGTTTATGATGTTGTGTGAAGCCTTCCTGCTCAACCTTATCCTCTTCTTAAAGTAGATTGAATAACAACTCTTAGGACTTGGAGGAAGCAAGGCTCGAGATCGAACATTTGAAATCCAAGCATGAGTGTTGGAGAATGCTCGAACAAATATGGAGCACGATTACAACAAGACATGAAGAAGAAGAAGATGAAGATGAAAATGAAAATTCAATCCCAAAAAATGTTCAAATAGATACAGTTAATGATATCCCACAACTTTAGGCCACCACCAACTTAGAACTAATTTTATCACATTATGTATTTTGACTTATTGCAACACTTGAACAAATGTGATGTTTTAATTATAATTTTTAAATGTAATTTTCTAATTTTAAATTTGTCATTTACTATCAGTGATTATTGTTAGAATGAAAAATATTCAGTTCGAATAGTAATTATTGATTATTATTGTTTAAACACTTTTTCTACCGTCATTCGAACGAGCAACAAAAAACCATTCGAATGAAAATGAAATCATCATTGCAGTTAGAACACTCTGCATGTTTGATCGTTCGAACACATACTCTTATGTTTGAACCAATTTTTCATCATTCGAATGGAGAATAAACCATTCGAATAAGTTTTCTCAGACTAAATGTTCGAACATAAATTTTAATTTGAACATTTTTTCAAGGCGTTTGATCGGATTATGTACGTTATGTATGTTCGAACAGAAATCATATTCTTTGAACAACTATAAAGCATTTGAACACTTCATTTGAATAGGATCAAATAAATTGGTGTCATTCAAATTAAATTAGCAACCCGTCCAAACAATAAACCGAGTGTTCAAACCAGTTATATTTTGTTTGAATGGTTTTTTGGGACGAAATAATTTCATCCCCCAATAAATTTTAGTTTGAACGGCTTCGAACATGTCAGCCACATTTCGTCCTTAAAAGTATTTTTTAAGGACGGAAAAAAACTTTTGTTTGAAAAAACTTTGTGAGATAGACTTTTGGAAATGACAAATTTTTGCCTACAAAAAATGCAATCTCTTATAGTGAATTAACAGCGATGGAACCAACAGTACAAAATTCCAACACTTATCACTTGAATGTTTCAAGGGAAAATAATTTTTTTTTTATAAAAAACCAGATAGGCATGGAAAGTTCGCATATTTGAGGGGCCTTCAAATCCAATTGGGAGATAACTTAAAAGAGTTTCAACTAAGCATTGGCATTGGATTAGTTAAATGTATTTTCATCTTTAAATTTAGCAAATATCATCCATATTTACTCCGCATTGAATTAGCTAAATTGTTTTCATCCAAAATATAAGCTACAGTAAATTCGTTCTTCTTTTCAAATATGAAAAGAACTATAGTAAGTCTAAAAGTATTTTTTGAGATTATTATATTATAAATATGAAATTTTTATTCATATGAGACTTTACCATCTATATAAATATGAGATTATTATATTATAGATTATTGGATTGTGAAAATGAAAATGAATATGATTGTTGGAGCTTATTGAAGATTATAAAAATAAAATAAAAATTAATTAAAAAAATATAAAAAATAATAATATTTTATTATTATAGAGAGTGTGATGACTAATCCAACATAAATTTAATGTTTTAAATGATTAGTTAAAAGTAAAAAAAATTATATATTAATTAAAATTTTAAAAATAGGATGGCGAATCCTACCGCTCTAAAGAGTCAACGGCATATATTCGGACATTCTTGGTTGCCATGCCTATCCAAGTTACTCCAAAGTCCTCACTAGCTACCTATTAAATGCTTCTTAATTTAATCACTCCTTTTGTTATCATAATGTCAAGTGGTTTTGTAGTTTACTGTTTACAGATCCCTGCAAACATGTCAGAGCTGCATCTAATGCCAATGCTCATGCCAATAGCGTTCACGTTTGTTTTTAAGGAGACCGACCCAAGTAAAAAATGCTTATACTGGATTTTTCAAAAGAGAAAAACAAACCAGTCTGCAGCTACCGAATTTAGAAGAGAAGAACAAAAATGGATGAAAGGAGAGGCACTACAACAAAACCCATTTTTTGCGGCGCCTCATTGTCGCCTCAATAAGTGAAAAAAAGGTGGTAAAATGACTTAAGCCACGATTTTTCCATCGCAGGCCAAACGTAGCAAAATAGGCTTGACATATGCTCTGTTCCTTGCCGAAATGGTACCGCCGCATGCAACATGCGATTTTCGTCGATTTGCACGCCGAGAAAGGCAAGGATCATTGTTGCCGCTATTGCCTTCCACCGAATCCCTTTGTGCGCTACAAAATCTCATGAGGTATTCTCTGCGCTGGGTTGTTCGCCGGCCTCTGTATTTTCATCTCGGTGATTCGACGTCCGCCAGTAACATTTGCGGTAGTGCAATCGTTGGAAAGGAAGGATCAAAGTCTTCGATGCAAATGCCCATTTGCAGTGTTTGCCCAAATCGCAGATTTGATAATTCCCAGGTACGAATTTTTAGGGTTTTTGTAGGTAGACTATAAGTGAATTTATTGGCATTTTTATTTTCCCCGGTGACGATTGTTGTGACTATGGACAGGTTTGGGGGCTTAAATTTAGCTGGGTTAATTAGCCGATAATTTAGGCGTATTGGTGTTTGATTAGTATGCAATTTTTTAGAGTACTCTCAGAAATTGCACTACAGATCAAATTTTGGTCCAATATTTGAGAGTGCACTCTCAACTGGGCCTGAAATTTCACTTCATGTGAATACAAAACACATGAATACCTCATGATCATCAGATTGTGCATGCATATTGGTTTCAGATCATGATCATAATTTGCACTGCATGGAGCTAATTTGATCAAGAGTTTTTCCTGACACTTACATGAGGAACTCATTTCTCTGTTTTAAAATCTAATGGGTTTGCACATGATGGGGTTTTCAAACACATAGACACACATGATATGACGATGCCAATCATACATATTGGAATAACGTTGACACCTGCATCTAGTTTTTTGCACATCATATTGGTTTCACATTGTATATATGAAACCAGTGAAATGCATAACATTATGGCACTAAAGTGCCTACAAAACCATTAGACTACCATTCATTTAAGACAAGATGCAAATAAGACTTCAAACTAATCTATATATAAACTGTCTACAGTCTGTCATTCATTGATATAAATTGTCTACAATCTATATATATCTCAGCTAGAAGTTACTCTTTAAAATTGCATAGGTTATAACTTAGTTTAGCAAACGTCCCACAATGCATCCATACTTGTTATTTCAACATGCCAGCAGCCCTACTATCTCTACATATACATATACATACTCTACAAAGGTATTATTACATTGACAATTTGTTGAAGGCTATCGGCCAGCACATCCAAAAAAACTCTTGGCCCTTGGAAGGTGAACTGACCTGTTGCAATACAAATGAGTTGAATGAAATCAGACCATAGCATGCATTTCTACATAACTACCAACCTAGTCTAAGTTATTAAAACCCGTTATATATTAGCAGTTTGGTTAATGTTAAATCATGCACCATGCAGTACTTGCATAGGCCAAACTCCCTTAGAAAAATGTGTCATTTACAACTTCAGCTTAAAGTAGGCTACAAAAATCCCCCCACGCATCACCTTCAATATATGTCTCATTTTGCCTTCATTTAAACTTAGTGTTCCAGATGGGATATATTTGTAGTTCAAATGTCAAAGTTCAAGCTGCTGGTTTACATAGAAGCTTAAAAAGCTAGGCATTTTCCTAATCCATATTATGATGACATTTGATCATGATGGTTTTTGTGTATCTTACGTTGATAGGGCCATGAACAACCTCTTCAATTCCCACCTTGCCTGGAATTCCAATCAGTTCCATATCTACCCTTGTAGCTCGATAACCCTGTTGGACAAACAAGCTAAGTTCTTTTAAACTTTGGCTTTACACAATTTCAAAAAGAATATATTTCTCTAAGTCACTAGAGCACTATAACAATTGAGACTAGTCTAGAAACACTTGTCTACAGATAAAAGCATTAAAGCAGATACACAATGCATGAGTAGATTATAATTTAAATTGGATATTGGCCAATTTAGCTGGAACCTATAGTTTTTAATAGCATGCTTTCAATAGTAGATAAATCATTTGTATTCATGCAGTAGGTCAACCATGCCATATTCTGAAACTCATTGCAATACTGATTTAACACAGAAACTTCTTCCATGTTATATATGGAAAGTGTATCTTGAACAAACAACGAAAAACAGAAAAATGCATGACTTGATAGGAAAGCACTTTGTTTCTAATAAAATTGGAAAACACTGAATGTAATATATGACCTGTCATGATTGGTTAACCACAATTAGAAGATTAAAATATATTTGATCCCTCCCTCCCTTTTAGACTTTATAAAATTGTTTGTACTACTTTTGAGATGAACACAAATTGAAACAAACAATTGACCAGCAACAACATTTCTACTACTGCATTTATAATAGAGCAAGAAACTACAGTACCCCCCATGCTATCCTTCACCCTTTCGAACTTACATATATATGCAACACCGTACTAATGGACAAAAGTATTACTGCTTGAACTTCATCTTCCCCATGAAGACTTCAACAAAAAGGTAACCTAAAGATGTGGGTCAAAATACAATAGTAGGAACTGCTAGCAAAAAACAGGATGCTTAAGGAACTACAGTTTGAGTCTCTCTCGTAGACTCCACTTTTGACATTCTCATATTTACATGTGTCTCATATTCTTGCATATGCTCCCTCATAGCCATGAAACCACATTCAATCTCTTCAAGCCGGTTTATGTCATACTCTGCATTTTTCCTATTTTCTTCATTTTCAGCGGCAAGCCGTTCATACTCCTCATTAGGTACTCTAGGGACTTTAAGCGATTTAGGCATAACAGAGTGGCCTAGCCCTCTGGAATACCCTGGTCTATGTCCCAAAACCTCCCTAAATATGTGTGCTACTGTTTCATCTGTGCAAGCCTCTGGATCTTTCACATTCATCTTTTCAACCATCTGATTCTGTGGGATGGAAAAACTCAAGTTAAATTAATAGTAGACAGCTAGTATCATTAACTCTAAACAAATATATGCTCACATATTGTCTTTTGTAATTGGTGTGATAAATCTCCCCTTTTTGTTTGATCAATGCACATCTTTGTAAAAGTCAATCAAATTCTTGTCCTTCTACATGCATGCAGCCATACCAATCAGCCTTTTTCAGAGTATTCCAATTATAAACCAATTAGCAACAACCCTAACAACAATTGTGTTTACTTATTTAATCAAATATACCTTTCTTTCCATTAGTACAACAAAAGATGTCCTTCCACTAGTGTGGTTATCCCTTTGTTTACTCTGATTTTCTCTATTTTGGGTGGACATTTTCTGCAATATCATAGAAAATTATAGGTATTTTTTTCAGTTCTCATCAATTGCCATTAGTATTAAATTTAACTTAAAATATACACGTTGGGCAAGGGAATGTGCTTCTAAGACTCCCTGTCTTGATATTTACAGATTGATTTTTTCATGTAAATAGTCCTATAGAACTATCTTTTGTTGTTGAAATACTGTTAATGTTGAAACTACAAAAATCATTGGAAAATTCTTTCACATTTAGAACAACATGATATGTTTACATGCTCACTATATGCTTACAACCTATCATGAAACCTTATGGTATGATATGATTCCTACAGGAAAATGTGATCGTCATACCTTGAATGAATCACTCTCCCACCGAGTGCATAACCACTCCCAAACCGGCTTCTCTACCAACCCACCTCTATTAGCTATCCCTCTGAATGTGTTGTATAACTCAAGTATTTCTTATGTAGCTTGTAATGAAACGCATTATATGCACGAGATAGCTGACTTGTGACTGTTCGACGATGATTTTTCTTTGTCCAATCCAAGACAAAGTTAGCCTATCAATTGCATTGTGTTAAAACCCATGTACCATATTGGAAACTTTTTAAAGCAATATTTTAACAATGGAGGTTTCTACACAAGTATCTGTATCCAGTCAGATTATGTTCTTCTACTCCTTATCTAAGCACATTTATATTTCCTAAAACCCCATATAAAGCATTACAACTAAGCAAGTTATAATAAAGCATTCAATCATAACTTTGTGTTAAGAACTCAAACATACAGCATGCTAATGAAATCTTTCTACCAGCATGTAGATCTATATAGAACATAATCTAAAGTTATTACTCAACATAGCATACATATCAATCATTTAACATTAAAGCCATACTCGAACACGAAGAATAAGCTCCTCTTTCTCCTTCTCGTCGACAACACTCCAGCTAACATGCCTAATTTCACCATAGTGCTTCACGATCCACGTCACTCTTGTTGTGTAGATTGTTCTATTGTTGCAAGATGGACCTATCTTACCATCTTTGATCTCAAGTGGTATCTTGCCATACTTTCGAATCCTCTCAAACTCCGTTCCTTTGGCTACACCCCTACCACGTTTAGAGCAGTTTGGTACTATTCCAGCAAAAAACACAACATTAATGACAGTGGTGCAAAACAATATAATACATGTTGACAACTCTTCCAAAACACCCACAAAACGAGGCTCCTCAAAAAGTGCAAATCTCACTAGTTGAAATCGACGTAAGCAACACCATATAGATGATTTTGGTGCAAAACAGTATCTTTATGTGTTTATAAGGTGCAAAACATTATAATACAGCGTACGTTCTCCTATACCAGCAACACCTAATAACCCTGGTCTTTGTTACACATTATAATACATGAGACTAAGGTGCAAGGAAAGCTTCTGAAATACTTTATAAGGGATTCCTAACAAACCACAATGACCTGTATAAGGTGCAAAACATAGAAAAAACACATGTGCAAGTCCTGCAAGAAACGCATTATATTGCAGATTTTGGTTCAAAATCTGGTCTTTATGTGTTTATAAGGTGCAACACGCTACTTTTTACTATACCAGTTATCCATGTTTAAAACTGCTTATACATGGATAGAATCTCTCTAACTCTTTTGTTTATGAAATACCATAACTCATCCTCCCCATAAAAATGTTACTTACCCTCTTGCATTGTATTCACATCTACAGGAGTATTGAGAGGCAAACATGATGGATGTATATCATCTGGGGGTTGAGTGGAGTCATCAGAGTCCACAGCAACTTGCTCATCTCTCAAAGTCCAACCCAATGGTTCTGGTAGTGGGTTTCGTTGAGTTGGAGGCAACACCCCTCGACTTGGTCCAGCTGCTCCTTGGCCCCTCCCTCTGTTTGACTGAATCATCTGCTGCACCATGATCAAATCATAGTATAAACACAACCCAATGTTGTAAAGCAAGTATATATAATGAAGAAGTAACAGCCAGAAAACTAGTTTAGACTGTGTGGTGCAATATGTACTCCATGTTGGTATAAATGGGTGTTTAAAGAAATGTCATGTAGAAGTTGGCCGGAGTCTGGAGAAACCATTTAACCTTTTCAGATATGCAGCCCAGGTGTTAAGTTCTGGTCTCCTGATGGTATATTCCTATCAACGTACTTTTGGCCAAGAGAAATGGTTTGCCAATACTGGTTAGCTTGTAAATGTATTTGATGAAAACTGATATAAGGAGCTGAAGGTATATTTCATTCTGTTTTATAGGAAATATCTTTATCCCGCTTAAACTATTTCCTTCTTCCGCGCATTGTGTACAGGAAAGTATGGAGATTGTGTGTACAATTTGATCTGACAACAGTAGAACCAAATTTGCAAAAGCCATCATATCTTTCATATTTTAAGTGAAAAATCAACAGCTGTTGACCACTTACGCCAATTGCTTCCCACGTCATGTATTGCTAGACAAGTGTTATTATAACATGTATGCCTTCATAATATAATAATATATGATTGAAGAGAAATGCAGGGAAATATTAATTTGTCCCAACATTCTGTTTGTGCAGAAATAGCTTTAATCTTTATGTGGAAATATATCAAAATTAATAACAGTTTTACATTAACTTCGATTTCTTTTGACAACGCCTATATATTCAGGTTTAATGGAGCTTATAGTACAAATTTTTTATAAGTCCTCAAGTGGATTTGCCACTTGAAGTAGTTAGAACTCAAACCGACTGACTATAGAATTCTATATAATTTTATACTACATGTATGTCTTTAAAATTGTATTTTCAATACATGAAAATACAACATGTATTTATTTGTATGGCTTCCAAATTGAATTCATTATGTGTTTAAGATATTAGATTTATATACTTTATAATTTCTAAAATAATTTATTACGTTATAATCTCCTAATAAATCATCTTCTTCATTTAAAACAAGGCTGTGGGGGAATAATTTCTCTACTGGAATGCATAATGTATAATTAACATTAATATGCACAATGGGTGAGTTAGAGCATTCCTACCAGCTTCCCCATCAAATTTCCTATAATTTAGCAAAAATATACTTTCCCTGGAACAAAATACCAGTCAATTTAACTCAACTTTCTAAAACTTGTACATCACATTCCCTATCCATTCCTAATTTTTAACTTTTATCTCAATTCGTCTCTTCTCATCTTATCTTAAAAAAAAAAACAAAAGAATCCATTTGTTGTGATGACAGCTTGTGACGATGATCTTTTAGGAGGGATGAGGGCGTGGAGAAAAGTCAGTGTCATGTTGCTAGAAGTTCTTCCTTTGGCATTTGCATGTGATCGTATCACATGAACATGACATCGAGATGCTCTATGTATTTGCAAGCAAAACTCGATCGTGCTCTATTTTATTCTCTAACATTTTTTACATGCATAATTGGCAACATTTAGATTAGTCCAATAGGTTTTATGCATCGAGAGGAGTAATATTATGCGTGATGCTTTTGATAGAGCTAATAATTAGTGTTCTAGTTATAATGAGATTTTATCGACATTTTCAAAATAGACATTGACGTAACTTCACAGGAATATATAATATATACTTTATATTAAAATTAACCTTGGCCCCATTTTTTCAAGGTATTGGTTTTGGATTTTCTTGTAACACTGGAGTATAGTATTCTTCTAAAATAAGTGACGAAACAGCCAAATATTGGAGTACTAGTCTTTTCATAAATAGGCGATTGATATTAAGTAAAATTCTCTTACTTAATTGGTTGATCAAGAACATAGTACAAAATAGTCTTTGGAGAAAGATATTTGATTTTTCATGAATTTTTCTCAAACGAGTCTTAGGGTGCATAATTTCTCTACTGGAATGCATAATGTATAATCAACATTAATATCCACAATGGGTCAGCTACCCCATTCCCATTGGGTTCCCCTTAAAAGTCCCTACAATTTAGCTAAAAAATACATTCCCGGTAATTTCTTCAATATGGAACTCATCTTTCAAAAACCTTGTACATCACATAACCTATCCATTTGCTCAATTAATAGGAAATGGAAAGGTTATGGGGAACCCAATGTAAGTACTCTTAGGAACAACATCCACAACTTCTCTATTCATATAAACAAAAAATATTCAATAGTTAGAGATAAACCCACCAGTCTCGATCAGAACATAGGCACATAATGAAGTACACATCAATTTAACGCAAACAGTTCCATCATATATTTTTTATTACAAGCCGTACAACACCAATTAACAAGTGGCAGTTACTAACTAGAAAATTATAACATGCATCCCACCATTGCAAGGCCTACTACAATAAATAAACAAACATAAAAATTATGATTATTGTCAATAACTGGACAAGGCATCTTGATGATGGCACCAATCCGAGACAAGTCATGCCAACGAGTAACCTGCTAGGTATAAGTTAATTCTGGTGGACCTTCCAAGCCTTTGGCAAATTTCTATGATAAGCATAGTCAATAAATCAACACCTGCATCTCCAACATTACATAATGTCAACCACCAAGAGGCAACTCTTATCATTTCTATGATAAGGGTATTCACATATCCAAAGAAAATCAACTAGTTATGGAAATAATAGACCAACAGTACTGTGCTTCTACTGTTACTTGTACACAGCAAAATAAGGATATGGTTCAATAAAATGATATAACCAATGACATAATTCTGCATTTCTTTAAATATATATTACAATAATCTTGCTTACATATAAGAAATACTATAGAAACTTGAAATTACTGGACGTACCTTGAAATTACAGAAACATAATCTTACCATAATCTTGCTACCCTCAATCACCTATAAAGTACACAAACTTGAAGGATTAAGTAAGAGCATGCAATTAATAATTTAAATATGGAAAATCACAGTACTATGTTAGACAAATGTGTCGTAGTCTAATGGGGGGTAAACTTATTGCATTAATGTGCACCTTCGTCAGACGATGTCTCGTAATTAGACTCAAGATCTTCACTGCTACCAGTAAGGGCATCATCATTTTCAAGTTGCAAATCATCATCAATGAAGTCTTCATCTTCAGGAAGGGTAATTGCGTCTTCCAATGTTGTATCACCAGCAACATGAATTGGTTGCACGTCGGACCTATGCAAGGGATTCCTCGTGTCATTATCATCGTATTCAGGTTCCACTTCTACATATGAGAGTTCGTTCTCTTGGAAAGCAACATCATTAAGATTATGCTCTTCAAGCTCGTCATCATCATCATTGGCCAATGGTATAGTTGGAACATCATACGTGTTCCTATTGGTCACCCTTTGCACAACGGACCAATTACCACGTTTACTATTGTCTTTAAGGTAAAACACTTGGCCTGCTTGATAGGCAAGGGCAAATAGCTCATCCCTATACCATGTGTGGGAGGTGTTAACACTAGTTATGTGATCCCCAACTTGTATTTCTCTTTTTATATCACCGACATCAAACCAGTCACATTTAAACAAGTATACATGACGTCAACCCATGTAGCATAGTTGCAATATATCAATCAAAACACCGTAGAAATCAATAGGCTTTGATTTGTGTTCCCCTTTAACAACAACCACACTATTCTGGATCTGGCAATGTTCGCCATGAGACAGTGTGTGGAATCTGGTGCCGTTCATGATGCATGCAGAAAATGATGCAACCCATGAGTCTGGTCCACAAGCGATAGCTAAGTTAACTCATCAGATACGTCATCAGGATTTGTTGAACGCAGTTCTTGAATCTATACATATAAGGGTGCAAAAGGTTAGATCTTCCATTTCAAAACCAAGTTGGATGTTAGAGTTGAATCTTAAAAAATCTGTGAAGCCTATTCGTTGTCGAAACCAAGTTGGGAATTCCTTTTGATGTCTACGCTCTACATTTGCGAAGGAAATTTCTTTCATTTTTGTATAGTGCTCACTAGAAAAATCCACAAAAACAAATATTAGTTTGGTCCATACATAAAGCATTTCAACTATACTTATATGGTTGATGTGATGGGAAAATCCGAGTACTTACTCTATGTACTGACTAATCTCTGCACAATTATTGAGCATGTATCACGCTGCCTTTGCAAGTATAGTCTGATCCAATCGATTGGAGGTCGGGGAGCCCAAAGGACATTACCTTCGGTGAGAAAATAGGGAAGTAATGGGAGTCAGTATCTTTATCTATATCCTTGTTTCGTTCCTCTCGATTGTACATGGTCTCGACATCATGGATATACAAGGAGCAGAAGATCAAGCATTCAAGATGAACATAGGCTTCAGCAATTGAGCCTTCCGGACGAGCTTTATTTCTAACATAACGCTTGAATTTTTTCAAATATATCTCAAAATGATACATCCACCTATATTGAACTGGCTCCCCCCAGGAAAGCCTCTTTGGGTAAATGAATGGTGAGGTGTACCATTACATCAAAGAAGCCAGGTGGAAAAATTATCTCAAGCTTACAGAGGATGACTGCAATGTCGTATTGTAGTTGCTTCAATACGTCCACCGTCAACGTTTGTGCGCACAAAGCCTTGAAGAAGGAACTTAACTTGGTCAATGAAAGTCGTATATTAGGTTGGAAAAACCCACTAATTGCAACTGGAAGTAATCTTTGCATAAACACGTGACACTCATGACTTTTCATTCTAGATATCTTTCCATCACCAACTGAAACACATCTAGAAATGTTCGAGGCAAAGCCATTTGGAAATTTAACAGCTGCAAGCATTCACAAAAACTTCTCCTCTGATCTAAATCCAGCGTGTAGGTGCCAAGCAACATGGAGTACCCACTAGCTGAAGGTCTTAGATGTAATTCCTTTCTTAACCCAAGCTTTTCCAAGTCCTTACGCATTAACAGTGTCCTTATTTTTTCCCTCAATATCCATCAACGTTCCTAAGATATTGTCGCAAATGTTTTTTTCAATGTGCATGACATCGAGATTGTGTCGTAGAGGAAATGTTGACCAGTATGGTAATTTGAAGAATATACTTTGTTTAGTCCAATTTAATTCATCTAGCGTGCGTTTTCTCTTTTGAGAACATTTGTCAAATTGTACATTACCTAGTTCGCAGAGTTGCTGGAGGACAGAAGAAGCCATGAGCTCTGGAGGAGCCAACCAATGATCCTCCTTTCCATTGAATGGAGCCTTTTTCTTTCTCCAAGGGTGAGCGGATGGCAAGAATCGATGATGGCCCCATATAACAGTGTTTTCTCCCATGTTTCAACCACATTGAATTGGTATCCTTGTTGCATAACGGACAAGCCATCTTTCCCTTTGTGCTCCAACCAGAAAGATTGGCATATGCAGGAAAATCATTGATAGTCTACAGTAGTGCAGCATGTAAGCGAAAGTGTTCAGACTTTGATGCATTGTAGGTATCTACACCGTCCTCCCATAACTCTTTTAGTTCATTGATTAAAGGTTGCAAATAAACATCGATGTCGTTTCCTGGTGCTTTTGGGCCAGGAATGAGAAGAGATATCATTAAGTACGGTTCTTTCATGCAAAACCAATGGGGCAAGTTGTATGGCACGAGTATCACTGGCCATAAGCTATAAGGTTTGCTTATATTATTGAACGGGTTGAACCCATCACTTGCTAGCCCCAGTTTGATATTGCGAGCATCTTGGGCAAACCAACTGTGGTCTTAATCAAATTGTCGCCACATCTTAGAATCAGTAGGATGCCTTAAAGTGCTATGGTCATCAACTTCTTGTTCTCTATGCCATTTCATGGACTTTGCTATATTCTTCGACATAAATAGTCTTTGTAACCCTGGTCTCAGAGGAAAGTATCGCAATACCTTTTGGGGAATCTTTCATTTTTTTTTTTCCCTCTGGTTGACACCCACCTTGGATCCTCATATTTAGAACAAACTTCTTTGTTCGCATCGTGTTTCCAAAATAGCATGCAGTCATTTGGGTAGGCATCTATCTTCACATAACTAAAACCCAAACCACGCTCTAAGTGTCGGGTCTCATGGTATGAGTTAGGTATCTCAATATTTGGAAAAACTGTCTTTAACAATTATAAAACTATGTTAAATGACTTGATAGTCCACCCATCAACTGTTTTGATATGAAGCAGCTTGACTATAAACGAAAGTTTAGAAAACTTCTCACAATCTGGATAAAGAGGACGTCTCGCATCCTCGAACAATTGGTCAAATGTTTTAGACTGCCAATCACTCATTGTGGGCTGTGAAGTAGAACCATCTTCACCAAATGCATGGTCAGTGTTTAAACCAGCCCGAGTGTCCTCTATCATCTCATCTATATCATCAACAAAATTATGACATTCATTAAATGTATCATCATCACCGTCTAACGAATTCACACTCCAAACTTTCATCCTCTCTATGAAATATCCAATGTGTATAACTTGGATCAATACCTATCGTGAATAGATGATCTTTGACGTCATGAATTTGTAGGAATAGGTTACTACAGCATCTCCGACATGGACACCTAAAGGTAGTTCTCCCAAGAGCATGGGCTTTTGCCATTGTGAGTAGATTATTAATCCCTTCACCGTATTCACGTGAGGTAAACCTGTTTGGCACGTGCATCCAAGTCTTGTCCATTTAAACCTCAATCGAATAAGGGAGCAGAATGAAACCTTAACCAGAACAATGAAATAATTAATTAGCTAGTTTGCTATTTCCTTATTTATTAACCAATATCAGAATAAGGAAATTAATGCTTTCAAACACCCTAATGAAATATAATGATTTCACCGTATATAAAGCTTTCCATAATATTAATTAGAATTTGTTTGTAATTGAAGTTGTTTGAGCACCCAAAGGGAAACTGATATGCCAGCAGCATATCAGTAAGAAACACATGCAAAAACTTGATGACATTAGTCATTAATGAAAATACACACACACACACACACACACACACACACACACACACACACACACACATATATATATATACATGCTCATAATCTCTCTATGTTACAAAATGTCTAACAAAGCTCAAGTATAATTCAAAATGTCTTCCAGCCCTCTCCTCCTAGTCCTATGTATCTCAGTTTTATGTTTTTGTAAAACATAATTAATCTACTATCTTATCAAGATAAAATTTTGTTAATTGTCAAGGCTACTAACTATTCTGTTAATTTCTCATTGCCTGCCTATGTATAGACAATATTGATGAATAAAGGCTGATTTCACCATGATATAGCGGATGCAAACCACAAAGTCCTTAAGGAAATAATTATCATGATAATTATTATGATTCCATCTTCAGTGTCTGCCTATATATGTTCAACATGGGCTAAATAATCTCAAAATTACAACCTATAGCTGGACAGGATGCTTCAAAGAAATTGGCATCTTTCAATCGTGTGGGTAGATATTGGAAAATAGTACTAGAAGAAATTGGGTCCATCTGTGTATAGACCCATTTTCGTTGAAGGAGATTGTTCACTTACTATACTAGCTGGAGAGAGCAGGATGAGCACGGGTTGATATGGCGAGAGGGTGGGGCTGCTGAATCACAGTTGGCCAACCGAATCACTAGAAAAATCCTAGGGAGAGAAAGTGTCGGAGTGAGAGTGAGAGTACTTAATATAGAGAGAGATCACAGAGGATCAAGATCAGATCAGATCTTATCAAACGGAGCAGAAAGGGGCTGAAGGAATTTTATCGACTAGGAGGCGACGGCGCAACAGCAGCCTCACGGTGGCAGGAGCGGCCCAACCAATTTCAGAGCAAAGGGACCAAAACCATCACGGGAGCTCACGGAAAAATTAGGCAAGAATTTACCCGCGGAGAATGGAGGGGTTCCGTCGATTTCCGTTATATACCATGGCTTGTTGCAGCGAGCCTGGAATCGCCGCAATAAGCCATTACATGTACAGTGACATGCTCTGTTTTCATTGGAAGAAAATGATTTATTGTAGTCTTTTTGCGACGATTAAAATCGAAGTAATTGAAATTCTTTCGCCACAATAGATGTACCTTTTGCATCGGTAGTGTTTGACACACATATTTTTGCCGCTATATTATTTGCTACGATTATACTTACATCGAAAATAAAAACACCAATTTGTGGCACATAGTTTTCGCCGCAATAAGCATATCATGCGACGAGCCAACAAAGCGTCGAATATAGCTCCCCTATTCTGTGTGATTTTAATTCCGGCATTCACATTTTGCCGCAAAAAGTTGAAGTTTGCGGCGTGGATAGAAATCGACCGCAAATATATGTATGAATTGTAATATTCAGGTTTGTTGCGACCACACTTGTTTGCCGGAAATAAAAAACGCAGCAAAAAGCTTACATTGTTGTAGTGAGGAGAAGACGATAATATTCAAATTTTACTTTTTTTATATTTAAAATTCATGCAGGATAGAGGAACGGAAGGTAAAAACGGTGAGAGTAAAAAGGGTAAAAACCAATCTGCAGCCACCGGATTTGGAAGAGAAGACAAAAATGGATCAATTGAAATCACCGAATCCAAACGGGGCTAACTTACAATATTGATAAAATAATAAAACGTATCCAGGTCCCATGAAAGAGAGCCGCCGAGCAGGCACGTGGCGTTTTACGTCTTGCCTGAGTTGCCTCCTTTGGGAATCTCCAACACAAGCAGCCAGTTGCGTTTCACATGATATATATAAATATATATATATATATATATTCTGAAATGAACATTGAAATAGATTGTCACACATTGATCATATATATTAATAGATTATTCTGCTTCGATCTGCTCCTAATAATCCACAGTTCCCGTACGTCTTCTCTTCCCCTATATATGCTTCCTACCAAATCTTTTTCGAGGTGTGATGCGAAGCTATATATATATATATATGTTCTGTTTGGTTTTCCAGAAAACGAGAGAAACTTGAAAATACTAATGCTTCAGACATGGAATTTTTCAAAGACACTGGACGCAGAGAAGGCAGAAGTGGGTGAACAATATAATAATCCGGATACCGTTGCCTTTCCGTATCCTGTCTCCGATCTGCATCTCTATCGCGGCTCGTGTACTATATATGTATATATGTTCGATTGTTTAGGGGTTGGGAGAGCCAATGGCCCTTGGGCCGAATGGCACCAGTGCACCACTCCCGGCTCTTAGGGACCCGGTGGTTCAGGGAAGCCATGGGGTCTAAAGGTTGGGGTGCAATCCCCCAACAACTTTAAAAGAATTGCTTGACTCCCAAGGTCCGGAATACAGAATCACAGATATCTAACCAGAAACTTGAGTTTTCGACAGACGTACCATACTAGTNTGATTCATGCAATAGACCTTTATAGGATTGTAGTCTTTCCATGTATAGCCTATCAATGAATGTGCACAAGACAAGGCCACATGATTCATGCAATAGACCTTTATAGAATTGTAGTCTTTCCATGTATAGCCTAGTTTCCCAAAGCTGTATGTTCCTTTACCATACACATGTAACTATATATATTGGAATAGACGACACAAGTCTTGGGTGAGTGAGATTACAAAATTTCTGTCTCTATCAATATTTGTTTACTGAGGTGTTTGCGTTTGAGAGTACTGCAGTCTGACGGCTAGATAGAGGCCAGGTCTGTGAAGTTGTGGGGACATGCAATTTAGCAGCCATGTGAGCAGGCTTAAATAGAAGATTGGGATAGGGGTTGTGACGTTTGTAGTGACGATTTCGAGAAAGCTGGAGGGTTGTGAACTTGTGGTTTTGTCTTCGGAGGTGGGGAAAAGGACAGGTATATTGGCCAATTGAGTTGGCCTGACTAGTACCGTTAATAAAGCAACTGTACCATCGATGTTACCTCTGCATTATATAATCAATAAATTAATCCAATNCTTTTTCTTACCTGTACTCTGAAGGTTGTAAGCCATTTGTAGAGGGAGTTCAGTTTTTTTCCTTCATATCTGAGTGATTGCTTCATTTGTATCAGTAGGTGTATCTGAAGTAATAAAAATGAGTTTAGATTGATTATGAATTATCCATTTTTTTTCCCTTTAATCTATATCTACTGATGGACTTCCGGAGTAACTTTTTAACAAGTCCTGGAATGATTGACAGCCCAAGGAAAATGATGATTCGAAATTCATAAATTTATAGCAATTTTGATATTTGATCTGTCATAGTGTCGATTTCTGCTAAATTTTGTGCATCTGGGTGAGTGGCCTTTGTGCCAAGTCATGAGTTCATCATTGGTTTCTGTTGCGTTGTATCTTTGACTCGTGAGAAGTTAATTCATGTGTTCGTTGCTGCATATATTGTATGTCAACTAGGCTAGATGGGTATTTGTTGAATGTAGGACAACCAACCCATTTAAACCCCATGCCTAACACTTATCCAAGCTGCAAATGAAGTGTACTATTTTTCTTAAGGGAGCTGCTACAGCAACCGCTGCATCTTCCCGTTTTCGGTTCCCGCTTGACGTGGAATACGTTACTTTTTTTTTTTTTTTTTTATGCCTCGTTTACTTCTTTTCACCTGGATGAAAAAAAACCCCCAAACCCCTCCCCGACAGATCTCATCCAACACAAGAGATCCATTTCCGACGTTATTTGTTGCAGCTCTCATCCGTCCAACCTCCATCCGAGAGGTAGATTTCTTTCCTTCTCTCCTCTGTTATTTTGGATTTTGCATGGTCTGTTTGGATGTGTAGAAAGTGGAGGAAAAAAAAACTTTGAACCGAAGCAATCATGAATAGATCCAGCAGAGTGCATTCCTTTTTCATTATTTGCAACACTTCAGACTTCGCCTATAGCAGCAAACAAGGCTGGCTCACAGGGGCTCTGCCCCATTTACACTTCAGACTTCGCCTATAGCAGTAAGGAAAGCAGGGAAGTGGTGGGTCTAACTCCATTATACCTCTGATCATGTTTGTCTATTGAGTTTTTCGTGCTTTGTTGATGATCAGCTTTGTTCTATGGGATTGGGGAATATTTATATTATCCTAGAATTAGAATCAGGCAGTACTTAATCATGTAAAACCGAAGGATTTCAAAGAGAATTATGAAGAAGATTGACGGCATCGAATTAAGTTCTTCTAACATTAGCAAGATTATTGATTAGATCATTATCTTTTTTTTTTTTTGATAGGATTAGATCATAATCTTAAATTAGCTTTTTAAGTCCTAATCACAACATTGTTGATGATAACTTCTCATTAACTAGTTGGTGGAAGCTGTGTTTTCGAGATGCAGGGAGACAGGAGGGAGAAGAAGGCAGCTTGAAGGTGGGTTTTATTCGAGATTCAGGGAGACAGGAAGGCAGCGTGAAGGTGGGTTTTATTTGGGTTTTATTCGAGATGCAGGGAGACAGGAGGGGGAAGAAGGCAGCGTGAAGGTGGGTTTTATTTGGGTTTTATTCGAGATGCAGGTAGACAGGAGGGAGAAGAAGGCAGCGTGATGGTGGGTTTTCTTTTTATTCGAGATGCAGGGAGAGGGGAGGGAGAAAAGGTGGAGATCAGTTTTCGGGAAAAGAGGAGATCCAATCATGGCAATTTTTTATTCTATTAAGTCAGCCACCTGGATGCCACATCAAGCGGGAAGGGCAAGCGGGAAACTCAAGCGGTGGAATTAGCATTTCCCATGGAGGTATTGAGATTCCGTTACTATTTATCATCTCATATTTTATATTTTATAAAAAATATTTTCATCTTTTATAAAAACAAATATATATAGAATATAAGAATAAATAGTAATTAATGCCTAACATTTCTATGTTAATAAACTTGCTCATTACCGCAAACCTTAGGCTGTACGTGATTGGGAACTTACAACATCTTAAGTTATTTACTATTATAAATAATAATATTTATAAATAATTCTTTATTTTCAGTAAATTCTTTATTATTCTTTATAAATTATTTTACTATTGTTTATAAATAATCTAAACTACTCTTAATATCTAAACGTTAACTTTCATCAACGGCTGCCACAGGTGTACACGCTACACCATTGAAATCTATTGCAGATTTTTCAAATCCATCAAAGCCTCACCTCTTCCTCACAAACTTAGACTCATTTTGGATACACAATCCTCTCATCTCATCTAGTTTCAATTATTATAATTTTTTCAATTTTTTATATAAAAATATAATAAACAATTCAACTTATTCAAATATCAAAATAAAAATAATACTAAAAAAATATATTTTAACAATATTTTATTCGACTACCATTTAAAACATATAATCTCATTTCATCTGAACTGTGTATCCAAACCCGACCTTAATTACTCCATGCGTCGTTATTGAGCAACCAATTACTATAGAAAAATTATTCTTATCAAATACTATTCATCACCTCATAGTCTACACTTTATGAAAAATACTCTTATTATCCTATAAAAACACCTCCACACTTTACAAAACAATTATAGATGTAGGATATGAAAATAAATGGTGACTGATGCATAGCTAGCATTCCTCATTACTATATATCCAACGCATCCAATTCTAACTTTTTGACTATGTTACCACAGGAGTGAATATTGATGTAGTCGGAGTTGAATTTTTCTATTTGTTTAGATTCTGACTCTGATTTTGAATTTTTTTAGACTGTTTTTTTAATTTCATATTTAGCTTATTTAAAAAAAAAATTGGGCTTTCAAGTTTTAGTTTTTCCAAAAACTATAAATCATTCCCTACTAATTTACTTTTATACTAGTTATCTAAGTTACTTTTATACTAGATTTATAGTATAGTGTCTAACTACATTTTATCATACTATAGTAATACATATTATTTTTAGTGTATAATTACATGTTATTATTCTATAGTATACATGTTATTATATCATACTAGTGTGTAATTTATTTATAACTTATTTCTACACTAAACAATTATTTCTACTATCTAATTACATGTTATTATACTTTAGTAAATTAGTATTATGTGTGATTAATTTATTATACAAGACTTATTAGTTATTTGTATAGTAGTGTCTAATTTATTTCCATACAAGACTTATACTATAGTGTCTAATTACATGTTATTATATTTTAGTAAATTAGTATTTTGTGTTATTTACTTATTATATTAGCTAGGTTTATTTCAATATTAGTATCTAACTTATTTCTATATTTATTGATTATGTATTGTAGTAATACTATGATGTTTACATATACTAAACTTTTATTACACTACAAGAAATCCACCCTTTTCCAGCGATTTTAAAATCGCTGCAATAGAAATCGCCGCGAAAGGTCCATTTTAGCAGCGATTTTAAGCTCGCCGGTGAGTTCAGGATATAATGTAATTGGGGTTTTCTTTTGCAGCGATTTTTTTGTCTTTTGCAGCGAAAATAATCGTCGGTAAAGTATTGACATTTTTGCAGCGATTTTTAATCGCTGCAATTGGGTCCTTAATGCTACAAATACTTGTTGCGGCGACATTTCGAATTGTAAAGGCGAAAATATTCGCCGGGAAATATAAATTACCTTTTGCAGCGTTTTAAAATCGCTGCAATAGTTCAGTTAATGAAACGGCGCCAAACTCGCTCAGATATTTTCTTTTTCCCCCCCAATTCCTTTCCTCTCCACTTCTCTCTGTTTTTTCTCGTTCCTTCGCCTCTAACCTCTCCGAGAGATCAACTGCTACTCCACCCACGCCCTCCTTCGATTTCATCTCCATTTTTGTGCAACCACCCGTGCGATTCGTCCCTTTCCGTCTCCACCTCTCTCTGTTCGTCCCCATTCGTTCTCCATCTGGGTTTCCGAGAGATCAGGCCGAACGATCCATCTGGGTTTCCATCTAGGTGCTACTCCATCCACGTCCCCCGAACGGTTTCATCCCCATTTCATTGCAACCACCCAAAGGTTTCTACTTTAGCACATTTCCCTCCCGCAAAAGCTACGGTCGAGATGGAATGGAAGGAACATTGATCTGTGCCGTGCGATTCCGAGCTTTCAATCTGTGGAATTTGGGTCAGTTGCTTCCAACTGAGGTTGGTCGAGTTCCAATTGTGAAGAAGCGTCGGTCCTTTCATCACCACAGGTATCGCTGCAACTCAGAGTGGATTTTTTAGTACTGTTTGGCATTCACTCGTTTATTTACAAAATTAAAAGCTTTTTGTTTGTAGACTGATTTCTACTTGTGCAGTTGTAAAATCTATTCCTTTTTTTGCGCCAATTTTGCATTGTATATCTGCATTTGCTGGTCCAGCTTGCTTTGTCCGATGCTCGACCCTTTGTTTGTACCCAGTGGCTGATAAAATATAATTGATTTATATATATGTCTATGAG
>QEOT01005501.1:0-14609 GCA_003123785.1 Pterocarya stenoptera
TTGTGTTTATGTCTAGTCGTGTGTGGTGGGAAGCAGCTGGCTTTCCACTACTGGAGACTCACGTGAAAGTGGGGAATGGCGCCTTGACATTTTTTTAGATCAATATAATTCTTTCTCCCAGTTTTTTCATAATTCTGTTTATAAATATTTTTTCATATAAATAATTTTTCTCTTTTTCATATATTCTGAAGGTCGTTATTAAATTATTTTCTTCAATAACTTAATATATATTTGTGTATATACTGTCGTTTAGTCTTCGCATGAATCATGAGGGACTCTATGATGGGGTGCTGTATGGACGGGTAAGTATGTTCAGATAGGATCTCATTGTCTTTGCAAGAGCCATTATTATTCATCTGCCCAACATCATCAGACAAAATTCTGGGCCATCCTTGTCAAAAAAAAAAATGAAAGGATAAAAAAATAAAGAGGGTGACTGTGCTTTCCTTGTTCCTTTCACAATTTCAAAGAGCAAAGTCTATGCTTTCTTGACTAAAAAGAGGACACTCAAGTGCCATGAGTCCACAATGATGGTGTCAGTGTACGTACGTGGCTCTTGCCGTTGCTGCGCACATGATGATAATAAGTGAGATTGGGCCATATATGGGGGAGGCATGGACAAAAGCAAAATATTAGCAGACAAACATTGCTTTTATGTGAATGAGGGCTAGGCTAACCCCAGTTTAATGTTTCAAATATATTAGCAAAATGTTTTATGATGCCATTCTCTGAATGGTTTTATGACGCCAATTCTCTTTTTACATACGTAATCCGAGTCATCATTGATGTGTGAATACTTGGGGCCCAATATCAAGCCCATGGACATCAGGTGGAGCATGTTTGGGCCCAACCCCTGCCAGTTGCCACTTCCTTCTTAGATTTGCATTTTTAACTCGTGCAACAAAAGTTGGACGTATAAATTAAGGTACAGTAAGTACATTTTTGACCCGTTTTCTAGTTAAATCGTTGGCTTTACCCACGAGTCGCTGTAAATATTATCTGAATTTCCATGACATGTTTTCCAAATGGAATCTGTTTCAGCAGGTAATTGGTCTCCCTCAAAGGTAACTACTTATTTAAGAAATTGCAAAAAACCAAATATTCAAAGAGCTTCTGTGGGAACTAAAGCTGGAAGTGGAGAGAAGGAAAAGCGACTTCTGGCTTGTAATCAGTTATGAGGTCACTACAGCTATTCCCTCTACCTATTCTCCACCAGCTCCAGTCCAACCACCCACCCCCTTTTTTGTATTCTCCTTCCTCCCATATATCCCAATTCCATCTACTTTTAAGCACCACCCCCATAAAAATACAGGAAGAAAATGAGGGAAAAATGGAAATGCCTAGCCAACCAACATAAACTAGGGAAAGTAATAACTAATTGGCACTAAATAAATTGCTATACAGTACCCTTAATTATTAGGGTCATTGTAAGGTCACCCTCATATATTCTACTCTCATACATTGCTTAAGTTTTGCTTGCTTACAACAACTCTCATCTTTAAATCAATCACTCTTCCTCAAACCCATTTCAGAACCGATTTAGTATCAACTTCACAGAGAGATTTTTTTTTTCTCTGCAGCCTTGATCGATCTTTTCAAGATGAAGAACAATAACGGTAACACGAAGCTGATCCTCCTTCACCCTTATATCCAGAAACAAGGAAGCTGCTCCAGTCGTCTATGGCTCCTAGCCTTTGTTTCCTTCTTCACGCTTGCTTTCCTACTCACCCTCATCTACACAAGAGAATCCACATCGACCGCCGCCGCCGCTGCCACCGTTGCTTCCTCTAGCTTGGCCGGTGCTCCATTGCCGACCACTGTCATCAATATTCTCATCCACTACGCCTCAATATCGAATAGCTCATTCCACATGTCCTACACCGAGATCAAGCAAATCTCCGATGTCCTCCGAAAGTGCTCAACCCCATGCAACTTCCTCGTATTTGGCCTCACCCCGGAGACCCTTCTCTGGAAAGCACTCAACCACAACGGCCGGACCGTGTTCATCGACGAGAACCGCTACTACGCCGCCTACATGGAAGAGAAACACCCAGAGATCGATGCATACGACGTGCAGTACACGACGAAACTGAGCGAGCTGCACGAGCTCCTAGCGTCTACAAAGAAACAGATACGAAACGAGTGCCAGCCGGTGCAAAACCTATTGTTTTCGGAGTGTAAGCTCGGCCTCAATGACCTTCCCAACCATGTCTATGAGGTGGACTGGGATGTCATACTGGTGGACGGGCCGCGCGGCGAATGGCCGGACGCTCCGGGTCGCATGTCACCGATATTCACCGCCGGCGTGCTTGCGAGAAGCAAGAAGATGGGTGTGAATGCCAAGACCCATGTGTTCGTGCATGACTTCTACGGGGAAGCAGAGAGGGTTTGTGGGGATGAATTTTTGTGCAGAGAGAATTTGGTGGAGGCGAGTGACACTCTTGGGCATTATGTCTTGGAGAGAATGGACGCGAATAGCTTCCAGTTCTGTCGCAACGAGACATTACCGAAAGCTTCATCTTCCTAGCCAGCAGTTTGTTTCATGCATCATGCATGCATGCTTCATCTTCTTCCTAGCTATATTCATAACAGCTAGCATTGTTCTGCTTGCAGCAGGGAGTCAATTGCATAAAGTGCTAAAAGTACTGGCTATTTATCATGATCATTTCAATTTTTTTTTCAAACATTGTTTCTTGGGTGGGGATTATTGTAAAAACTTTTTTTCTTTGCATTGAAAAAGTTTAATTTCATGGAATTTAGAATTCTCCTGTTTTCTTGTCAGTGTACATTCTTCTTTTTTTATTTTTATTTTTTATTTTATTTTATTTTTATCAATTCAAAGGCTTCAAAGTTTATGTCATGGAATTCATCTTCAACTGAAACCAATTAAGTTGGCCTCGTAATTAGAAGCATCGATCACGCGGCCATCATGTACAATTGTACTGAATTTTTAAGACGTCACTTGTGGGCATGCAGTAGTTGGAAGGTTTTTGTCATGCATTTTGGTAGACAGACTTAATTAATCAATCAACCATGTAGCTAGGTAGGCTGTAGCAGTCACAAATTAAATTAAAATTGCATCTTCTAACTTCAACTTTGTATATTAATTCGTCATACCCAACTCAAGATAATTGACTCCTCATATATATATATATATATATATATAAATAAAACCAGAACTCAAGGTACGTACATAATTAGCTCAACTCTCAAGTAGTACTACACCCCCACTCACAAAATTGGACTGATGTGAGAATTTTGGTAGCATAATTAGAAGGACTCCATATCATGAGTATGAAACGTCATACAAACATGGTTTAATTCTCATTTAGTTTGCTAAATAAGGAAAACAAGAACAATGAAAACCGCGCAAATATGTTTGTTTCAATGACTACTCATTTTAACACATTATCTTATCCAATCATTACAACTTTTTTAAATTCTCATATAAAATAAAATAAACAATTCAACTTTTACAAATCTCAAAATAAAAATAATATTAAAAAAATATTTTCTAATAATATTTTATTCAACTTTCAACTTTAATTTCAACTCATCTCATCTCATCTGCAAAAATAAATGAGACAGACTAAGTCCTTCTATATTATGTAAATTAAATCAAATCATGGCGTTAACCATATAAAAGAGGTCGGAGGATAGATTATTATCTACACCGACTAATAAATATGATTTTTCTTAACTACTTGAACCCCACCTTATGATCGAAACTCATATCCAAATGAACAAATTAGTTTGTTAGGAGCTTGCTGACCAAATGCTCTCCATTGAGAGCTATTCCGAACTTCTTAGCTCTGTCGATCTGCCCTACCCTTGTTTACGAATTTCCAAAGGCTCTACTGTTGTACCAAAGTTTGGTTGTACTGTACATACAACAAACTGATGTGTGGATGGCTGATAGCACACAGAAACTCAAAGTTGCAAGCAGAAAAAATATAAAAATATAAGCTGAAAAAATTTAACTACTTTGACTGAAGACAATGAAATAGAATAATCTAAAGAAGATGTGCACTCCTAGTCGACCACTAGGGGTATAATTGGTTTGATTCGATCCGGTTTTAGACATATTTTATAACCGAACAAAACCGAACCAAATTGGTTTATGTCAGTTTTGGAATTCTGATAATTGAAACCGACTGGTTAATCTAGGGAACCAAAACTTTTAGTTTTTTCAATTTCTATTTGGTTTTAAAGGTGTGATTCTGTTTTGGGCCTCTTTGTTGTCTAGTTGGTTTTTCTTACCTAAATGAACAATTTTTTTAGAGTAATACTACATACAATCGTGGAGTGAGCTCATGCGCAATCGTTTTGAAAAAAAATGAGATTTATTATTAAAAAATTAAAATTTTTTTCATGTGGGTTTCATATTTTTTCACTTTTTTAAAATGGATTGCGTGGCGCTTCCGCACTCCACGACTGCAAATATCATTTCTCATTTTTTTTAGCCCAAATATGATAGTGCCAAAAATATTGTTTTCAGCTCAAAACATCATGCACATAAACAATTAACCAAATAAATGCTAAACACAATTACCCAAAATACAATACTAATTAGCTTAATTAAAACATACATTTAATAATGCCTACAAAAACATATTCAAAAATGACAATAAGAATATTACTAACGGCTAGAAGCCTAAAACATGCATATAAAAAACAATTAGCCAACATAAACAAAATCTAAAAATACACTTAAACAATTGCAAATGCAACAAAATCTAAAAGTTTCAACTCCAAAGTATATAAAAATTACGGAATAACTTTACCAACTACTTAGCTTAAAAAAATGTCCTTATTAGGATATATATAATTAATACTTATACCATATTATATATGTAAGTATGTATATTAATATTTATGTTATACTTATACCATATTAAAATTTTAAGTTATATTAATTTTATAATATTTATAATATATGTAACATATAATATATGTGATATAAAAAAATATATTTTTTATTGATTTCGGTTTAATATTTCAGTTTCATGAAATCATAAAAATTATGATCCAACCAATTTTTAATCGAAATCGAAACGACCTACGGAACCCTTCGATCGATTTTTCAGTTTTTTGTTAGAACCCTATCGACCACCTGTGTCCTCTATTTGCCATTTTTGGGTCTTCAAAGTTGGCAGAAAGAGGACTTATGTCTGCATCCCAAGAAAGAAGAAGGGATATCGACCAAATAACCTTGGTTTCTTCTTTTCCTTTCTCTCTCCCCTTTTTCAATTTGTAGTATTAAAACTTAGTTTGTGAAGCCATGGCAGGATAACAACGGCATTTGAGATTTAGCATGCAAGTATTATACAGTCAAAGCCACAGCTCATGGCATGCATTCATCTCAGCTAGTGATACGGATATGGAGGGGGAAAAAAGGAGCTTGGAGTCTTTGACCCACCAAAGAACAAACTTGTCTCATGTGAGTCCAATATAATGAATTTTAAATTTGAGGGAAAACGGAGCCAAGTTCGAGCTTTTGCTAATTGCTGCTGATCTCGCAAGTAAGAGCTCACTGAAGTCAAATGAAACCGACAACCTGTCGTACACAACGAAAAATAAAAAAGGATCAGAACTACTGCAGAGAAAAGTAAAGTTTCCGAGAAAAATAAATTGAAGTTGATGAACGGAGGCGGAGGAGAAGGAGGAGGAGGGAGTATAATGTGTAATTTCAAGGAGTGTGATCATCAAAGAGTATACCCCTTAGAATGATACCATTTTCATGGTGATGGTTTCATAGGGGAGATGGTTAAGGAAGTGTTAAAAGACACAACCTTTTGATTTAATTAAAAGGTTATGTCTCTTAATACTTCACAAGTCACATAAAATCTTTTGATTAAATTAAAAGGTTGTGTCTCTTAACATTTCCTTAACCATCACCCACATAGGAACAATTACCATGGAGAGAGTGTCATTTTAAGATGTACACCGTTTGGTGATCACACCTCTTAGAATTAGATCTCACACTTGATCTCACAAGTTGTTGATCATGGACAAAGGGAATTAAGTGAATGAATTTGTATACTAATGATCCCTATTTATAGGCCATCATGCACTGGTTGGCAAGGAGCATAATGGCAAATGACACAACATTAAGAAGTGACAACTTTTTGACTAAATCAAGAAGTTGTGTCTTTTAGTTTTAGTGAATGACATTGAATTTTTGTTAAGTACTTCCTCTCCTGAGTCTTTTCTTACCATGATCAACCTTTTATTTGATTAATCAATCTGTATAGAAATTTTTTCAAGTACTCACCCTAAGGCCATTACTAAGGTTTTTCTTGATCATCTTACCAATGACTTTACAAACGTGATTTGATTACCCAAGTAAATGGTTAATCATTTGCAAAATCATTAATAAGGTGATTAGGGAAAACCTCTGGAATAGCCTCTAGAGGAAGTACTTAACGAAAATTTAGCGCGGGTCGATACATGTGTTATGTATTCGGTTGAAGTCGTCAATTGTGACAGGGATATTGATTATTGATCCAGTCAAGAAAAATTGTTGTCGTTCACTAAATTTTTTAGTGAAATAAAGTCACCCCTAATATGTGATCAATGGAAGCACATATGGTAAAGGGTGCGGTCAGATAAGGTAATGACAAAAATGTGTACACGTAGAGGCTTGTCATGCTCTGACGCTGATCTGCAAGAAGATGCAGATGAGAGTTGAGTAGTAAAAAATTCATATTGGTACCAAGGTAAAATACTCAACTAGATCATCATTGTTTTGTGTGATCAAGTGAGAGATGTAATTCTAAGGGGTGTGATCACCAAACTGTGTACCACTTGAAATGACACCCTCTCCATGGTGATGGTTCCTAAGGGGATGATGGTTAAGGAAGTGTCAAGAGACACAACTATTTGATTAGTCAAAAGGTTGTGTGTGACTTGTGAAGTGTTAAAAGATACAACCTTTTGATTTAATTAAAAGGTTCTGTCATTTCTTAAAATTGTCATTTTTCAACCATTGAGTTACCAATGGTTATGCTCTTTGCCAACCGATGCATGATGGCCTATAAATAGGAATCATTGGTGCACAAATTCATTCACTTAATTCTCTTTATCCATCACCAACTTCTAAGACAAATATTCTCGTGGGAGTGTCACCATATTGTCAAATTTCTTTTCTATTTATTCTTCATAATTCTACATAATGGAGACCGTCAACCCAATGAGGATGTGCTTCTGCGACCAAAAAGGCAAGTTTGTTGGCAAACTTGATAAATTGAATCGTTTATGAACTGTTCAATTTTGATTCATGTAATTATGAGAAAATCTTTGAATCAGCCTACTATTCGCAGCAGCCGCAACATACTTGACGTGTGGACCGGATTCACTAAATGCACTGAACCAGATTCACTTCCACGCATGCTCGCAGGCTCCAGCCCTCACACATAGATGAAATCGTCTCTCCTCTCAGCTCTCGTTCTTGTTCGAGATTCTCATTTCACACCTTCTCTCTTCGATCTCGGCACAATCAAGTCAAGCAACAAACCACCGATCAGAGCCCTAGCAATCTGGAAGGAAATAACGGTGCGCCAGTCGAGAAATCCGGGGCCTACGAGTAAGTCGGCAGAGAGTACGACGCGAAGGTCAAGGGGAATGTGAAGCCGAACTCTGGTTCTGCACGAGCAAACTCGGCTTTTGCCACTTGGGGTTAAGGCTCTTTCAATCCCAGTTGTCTAGTGTGTAGCGCAAAGTAGTCGGTGGAGATGGGACCAAATGTCCACAGAGAGAGAGAGAATAGGACCAATTGACCCATCCTTTGTAGTTTTCACCTCATCTGTGAATATTTCAGGATAATCCATTAAGGTCGCCCCAAATTTCTTGTATGCCCCAAATTTCAAACTCTTTATCTCAACTTCCTAAATTTGTTGTCTTTAATGATTTAATTTTTCTGGGCTTATCTGGATTCGGGATGCTCCTAATGTGTTCTTAATAGGCTCCTAATTCTACTCAGGAATTTGTTCTTATTAATACTCCTAACTAAATGATACTTCCAATTGCTCTCCCTCTTCATGGTTGAGGTTCGGCATCCAGTTGTGGAGTTTATTGCAAGAGAACAAATGCCGAGTTTGGTGCCATTCATCGGTTAGTTTATTGCAAATGCCATAGATATGAATGTCGAGAATAGAACGAAAGGACAGTTGCGTGGTGAAGTTGAAAAGAGGAAAAAGTGTGGGAGCTGAGGAAGAAACACGTAAATGTAAAGGAGAAGTGACACGTTAGGTGTGTTATGGATCAGCTGTGAATAGTGGCTGATCCGTAGCTTTTCTCTATAATTATACACATTATTCTGTCAAACTCGATTTGGTTTGATAAATAAAGATTTAGACAAGCTAAAATGAATTCGACTTGACACGTAAAAAGATATAATCTCTTTTATACTAGCTTACAGCTATTTTCCTTTTACTACTCCTTTTATTTTTATTTTTATTTTTTTGACTTAATGTTTAAGAAAGTGACTATTAGTAAAGTTGTATATTTTTAAAAAATTTTCTTTTAATAATTAAGGATGTTAAAAAAATACTTAAAATAAAATAATAAAAAAATAAAAATTTCAAATACACTATAGAGTAGTACAAGGATAATAGGAGGGTAGTAAGCATATCATTATCCAAAATAAATTATCATTCTATTGAGGGAATAATAGTTAGGCCTCGTTTGGTTACATAGATGAGATAAAAATTTTGTGAATAATAGTGAAATAATTTATAAATAGTAGTTAAATAATTTGATTTAAGATTTTTATGAGATTTTGGAAAAAGAAAAAGAAAAGTTTGAATAAAAAGTTATAAAGTTAAAAGAATGTTAAAATATAATTTTCTTAATATAATTTTATTTTAGAATTTAAAAAATTTGAATTATGTTTTATGTTTTGTTATGGAGTTTGGAAAAGTTGTAATGATTAAATAATGATTAGATGAAAAAATTAAAAATTTGAAATAGAAAAATATTTATATTTGAATGATATTTAAATGTTGAGATTAGATGAGATAATATCAAATATTTGTGAAATCAAACAAGGGCTTATTACAAACAAAACTTGAGCATATTTGACTTTTTTCTAAATTTTGTAATGAGTTTTTACAATTCAGAAAGATAAAGATCCAACATGTGAACCTTATTTTATTTAATATTGTCATCCAAAAAGATTCATAAACTGTCTAGAAACATAGAAACACTTACAGAAGATCTTAATTCCAAGTCAGTCGTGAGTCGTGACAGCCTCGCTTAAACCTATATTTGACTTTTGTCTTCTTTTTTTTTTCTTTTTCTTGACCAAAAATTAATATAAATTAACATAACATGAGATGTGCTACCCCACCGAAAGTGCTACGAGAATGGCTCTCGAAAATACCATTTGGTTTTTTTTTTTTTTGCATATTCTTAAATTTTTTTTAAAAAAAATTATAATATCATTAAAAAATATTTTTTTAATTATTAAATAAAAAAAATTAAAAATTATGAAGACCCATCCTCGAGATGGATGCAGGGTGGTTTTAACTTTTCTCATATAACATATTGGGAAACTCCAACAACGGCCCCAATTAAGTTCCCCCAAGCTTTAATAAAATAATAATTTAAAACAAAAAGGTGAAAAAGAAGAAAAGGGACCACTAGGTCCACTCCGAATGCTCTTTGAGCCTAGAGGAGTTCTAGGGACACTGTTCGGTGTCCCGCTCATGCAAATTTTTATATTTTTTATTTTCAACATATATTTTTTTAATATGTTTTCATATTTTTAAAAAATGAAAAAAAAATCACATTTTTATTAAAAATCATTTTCTTAATCAAGAAATAAAAAAAATAAAACAAAAAACAAAAAAAAAAAAATTTCAGCGGGACTGGAAGCGGGATATATATCATTTACCTTGAGCCTAGGGCCCAAGAGAAGGGCCATCTCGGTTGATGGTTTTTTTTGTTACAATCCTAAGATTGGGAAGCTTCCCTGAGTCCCTGGTTCTGTTAGCGGCGGGCGTCTAGCCCAGAAGTAGACCCGGGGTCAGCAAATCGAACTCTCTTCGCTAATCTCGGAATAAAGGGAAAAAACTAGGAAATTTAAAATCTAACCGGACATTGATGTCCGTCAAGAGGGAGAAGAGGAAGGGGGAGGAGCCGTAGCTCCGCCCCCCTCTCCGAGATGGACGGATAGATGGATGGCCGATTAGCGGCTTCTGGTTCTCACAGACCTGGGCCACTGTAAACGTGTATTTGATTCTGTGTTCTTTGTTTTAAAGTGTGTAATTGAGGCAGCCTCATGTGTGGTGGTGGATGACGAACAGCCGAAGTATAAATCATGGAGGATCAAAGACACAGGGTCCACGAATGCTCAACGGAGTTGACGTTAAGGCAAAGGCAAAGAACAAAACCGTGGACGGGCCCCACCTCTTGAACCACAATGCCCAGGACTCATCAATTCCGCAACCCACTCGTTTTGACTTTGCCCATTTATTTTCCCATCACTAGTTCCGTTTCTCCTCACTCCACTCCAAATTCAGCCAAACGAGCCAACAAAATTTGCATTAAAAACTCTCTTTCTTTCGTTTTCCCCACCCATCACCCACCTTCTTCACTAAATTGGCCGTCCAAACCTGGCAACTGCCAACCCCTCTTTTTCTTTTTTTACTTTGGTCAACCGTCCCTAACACGACATGTTGGTCCACTTCTTTCCAAATGTTTGACCCAGTCATTTTCCCTCTTTAATGTCTCCTTTGTCAGTACGTACTGCTACTAGTATTATTATTAGATCAGAGAAAAAACTTTGGTGGGCAGTGGGAAAGTAAAGTAAGGGGTAGAGGGCATCCAAAGACAAAATCCAAAGATAAAAGCAATCAGTACCAAGATCAAAGCGAATAGAACCCACTTTTTTCTAGTTACGTATTCATACCCAAATCTATAATCACCAAATCCACCATCTTCTCCTTTTTCGTCGTTTTTTAAATTCATAATGATTCTGGTGTTCAAGAGAGAGAAAGAGATAGAAAAGAGAGGAAGGAATCCAATATGTTACAGGCATGGAACTAACCCCACTAATCTCCTTCGAGATAAGAGTGGAGTCTGACCGAGAACCAACAGCTACAGCTACTGCTGCAACTGCTACCATTCTTGGCTCCTTTCGATGAATTAATGAAACATGGAGAGGCTTCCTGCAGCTCTGAGATGCTCAAGACGATTCTAAGATGAGACTGGTACCATCGGTAACAGAGAGAGAGTGGTTGTGCTCGCCTTCGTAGGTCACAACCAGCATAGATGGATCATCCAGTGCTCTCTCAACGTGTTTACGTGCTGGACACCCTCTAACGCTGCTGCACTTGTAGTAACCCCTGTTTCATTTACATTTACATGTTAAAACACGTATCCCAAACTTTTTTTTTTGATAAGTAAGAAGATATATTGCTTAAAACACGTATCCCAAACTTAGGTCCTGAATTAGCTGTAACTTGGAAATATGGAAAAAGAAAAAGAAGTTTCAGCGTATAAGCATGGTGATGATGGAGACTTGGGAGTTGACGACCGAGATAACAGAGTTCCGAAATTTAAAATTGAAGAAACCTATCTAATTATATATCTTTGTTATCTATATACCTTGGATGAGGAGAACCCTTAATCGGCTTCTGTCCATATTTCCTCCAAGAAAAATCGTCCGGTGGAATATCAGCCATCTTCAAGCTAATCGCCGGAACCCTCACCACCCTCTTCATCCTCAACTTTCTGCTATAAGAAAACAACAACACATATAAACTTAGAAAATCGAACCCAATTTTAAAACGATGTAAGAGAGAGATGAGGTAAGGAGGAAAGACCGACCTTTTCTTGGAACAATGGCATCGGCCGGAGGAGCCACCGCACTTGCCGGAACCCAAAGTTTCAGAGCTACACTTTCTCTTCAACGAGGTCGACGAAGACAAAGGTGGCTTTCCCACGGAGGAAAGATGGGACAGATTTGTGATTTGAAACGCCGAAGAACAAGATGGCTGCTTGCTGTCTGTGTCGCCCGTCAAAGACGACATGAACGAGGTCGGAGCAGAGGAGTAAGAAAAATTAATTGTGGTGGAAGCGTCCTTCCTGTCGATCACACCCTTTTTAGGCATCAAAGAGTCACTGTACTGGTACTGATTATTCTGATTGTGGTGAGGAAGAGGTGGGATCTGCTGGATCGGAGTCGCGTAGTAAACTCTGTCGGGTTCAGAAGGCTTCTCTTTATCTTCGATTTGGGAACCCAAAGGGCCTCTTCTGAAGCGAGCGTGGCCAGTCCGGGTCCGACCCAGAAGAGAAATGACCTTCTTGAACTTGGAGACGGCAACGTCCGCCACAGCCTTGCAGTCCATCTCCATTTCCATGGACGGCTTCGAACTCGAGGACGAGGACGACGAAGATAGGTATTGCTGCTGGTTCTGCGAAAGCAATCTGATAAGCTTTTCGACGCTCTCGAGGCCAGACGCCGCTTCCTGCACGGCGTTGTCTTCTATTTTCGCTCTGAAATCGCTGTTTTTGTTGTTGTTCCTATACTCCATCATGAAATCCACCGCCATCTCTCAGAAGCATCAAAGAAGAGGAAGAGGAAAGGGGAAAAGGGAAGGACAAAGATGAGAGCAAATGTAGAAAAGGGGAAGGCTGGGTCTCTGGTCAAAGTGGTGCCCCATATATTGAATTAAATAAAATTTTAGCATCCCTTGCCCCCACTGACCCCCGGCGTGACCGACCTGTCACGCTACCTCTCTTCGTCAAACCTTAGGTGCGAATCAAGCCCCAACTGCCTATGGGCAATTTTTTATTCATTACCGCACATGGACAAAATAATTTTTTTTAATATTTTGGTCACAAAATAATTAGATATAAATAATTTTATAAATTAATATAATTTAATATAATTTATCAAAATATAAAATTAATTTTATTATAACATAAATTTATCAAATCAGATAAAATCATATCAATTTATTAATTATTTTTATATAGTTGCAGCAATTTGTTTAGATTTAATTTGGGTACTAAGATATTCTTAAAATATTTCATAATTATTTATTATTTTGCTATTTTTATCATTTTTTTAATTATTATCTACTATTATTTAATATTCTATTATTATTTTTTCATTATTATTTATATAATAATTCAAAAAATCTCACTAGCCACACTTAGTCAGTTTTTTTTAAATATAAAATTTTAATTTTATTATTATAATTTTTTTAAATTTTTACATAAAATATAATAAATAATTTAAATTTTTAAATTTTTAAATAATAATAATATTATAAAATAATATTTTATTCAATTTTCAATCCTATTGTAACTATCCTTAATCAAACGTTGTAGTACTACTATAGTCGCGACATTCATTGACCTGATATTCTTTGAGTAGGGCCCGTCGAGGTTAATGTGTTCTATACTCACGCGGCGAGATTGGACTACATGAGGTCAAACAAATGCTATTTAACCAATTGGAATGGATTGGTGTCGAACAGAAGGGAAGATTGGGATTAAATCGTTTTTATTGATTGCCAGCAGTGCAGAGTTGACTTTGTTTCCGGCACAGCAACTTTCATAATGAGTAATAATAGATCGGAAAATTATTACTAGAAATATAATTTCTCATAAAAATAAGCTGCGTGGGCTATACATTTTCCTTTTTTCTCGAGGGAAATGAAAGATTAGAAGTTGTAACAGTAGGTTGCTGGGCCATTATATCAATATATATATATTATTAATTATCTGGGTTTTTTTTAATTTGTCATTGCACAATATCAAGTTGGTGAGAAGGATTTATAAATTTAATTTTGAGATATAAGTAAAACTATAATAATTTATTGATTTTTCATAATATATATTTTGTGATTGAATCAATTTTCAACAGATTTGGTGGAAAACGAGAGCTCGTCCCGCCGGGCTTATCTCTTGTGCTTGAAAATCCATGGTCATAATGATGCAATTAGTGGTAATAATGCTTTATACATATGTGTGTGTATATATATAATAAACCCATTAAATCCTGATTAATAATTGGAGACCTTTCAATGTTTTTGTAAGAACCCCTGAAAATGGAGAAATTGTAATCTTCGGCCCACAGCAACGGTTTGGATTTCGGTCCAACGATGTCGTTTGAAGCCCACAACGGGTGATCGGAACGGTGGTACGGCGTCCGTATATATGTGCATTATAGTGAATGGAAGGCAAAAACATCAAATATAAATATGGAACAAGTTGCAACTGGAATTTCCTCTCCGGAAAAACTCTCTCTTGTCATCCTGAAGTCAGGAAGAAGAAAGAAGTCCGGAAGTCTTTTATTCCTTTTACTTTGTCGTTCTCTCCTGCATGACCCCATTTTCCTATCCTTTCCGACATTTTCCCCTCTTTTCTCCTACACATTTTTCCTTCAGCTCTTGTCCCCCCTTGTCCTTTGCTTGTCCCTTCATCACCACATGGTCTCGGCTTGAGGCTCCATATGAGCCAGGGGATTTTTATTCCTTCCACTATCCTTTTGGTTAGTTTCACAGGCACAAGCTATGCCTTGTTGGCTCGATTTCACTGTTAGTAGTGAGGTAGGCATAGTTAAATTTTGACAAAATCTTGGAGCATCAAATTTC